>PNEQ01002931.1:18935-38536 GCA_003012365.1 Medauroidea extradentata | reverse complement strand
TGCCCGGCAGACGGCCGGGAGGAGGGGAAAGGAGGGGAGGAGGCACGAAGGCGGCCGACCGCGGCCGAGCGTAACCGAAGCACATTCTTGACGTCGGGAGCGGAGAGGGGGGGGGGAAAACGTCTCGAGTTCATTAGGACAACACACGGCGGCTCACAGATTCGAATTCACCAATCTTCTGAGAGAAGGCAGAGTCAATGTTTATGCATTCACAGCCTGTTATGAATGAGGACTGGGCAGAAAGGCCAGTACAAAAGGAGTAGTGAAGGAATGGAGAAGATTTAAGTAAGGTTTTGAGGGGCAGCAGAACAGATAAATGGAAGAATACAGCACAGCACAATCGCGCAACAATAGAGTACGAACAGCAGTAAAAGGCTTTTAGATTGTGGATTAAAACACTTAGTATGGACAAAGAGATCCTCTACACGGAAAATACCAGAGTAGCCAAACGACTAGTAACAGAAAAGAGGAGAGTACAGTTGGAGGAGTGAAAAGGATGTGGAGCAGAATATGTGTGGAAATAAAAAGACACTTGTTACAGACAGGGGGGACACAGAAGGAAAGAGGAAAGGCAACTGATGAGAATGCATGATGAACACGGTGCCACAATAAAGTCTATAGAAGGCAAAAAGGAGTTACGGAACTGTTGTGAGAAGTTATTGAACCCTGTTAAGGTAACAGAAGACGTGGGAGAGGAAGAGGAGCAAACAGTGCCATATAGGCACTATCAAAATATATCATGGAGGGAGGTGGAGTTGGCACTAAAGACAACAAGGAAAGAGAAAGCACCAGATGAGGACTAACAGTAGGTATGATAAATGCAGCAAGGGCAACTGGAATGCAGACTACTGAGGGTTACGTGGATGGAGAAGAGAGACCCAGAGGACAGGCAAAAGGGAGTGACAGTGCTCTGATGTGCCACTGTGAGAACATCTACAAGAGAATCTTAGAAAAGAAGATAAGGCAAGGAACAGAGGGTAAATGTAGGGTGAAATAGCATGACTTCAGGCAAGGCAGATTAACAATAGAACAGATTTTTGAAGTACGGATGTTGATAGAGAAGGAATGGGAGCAGAGCAAGGATATGGTAATTGTATTTATGGGATTTTGCGAAGGCGTATGACAGTGTAAGATGGTATACATTTTGGGAGGCACTGATGGAGAAAGGAGTAAAAGAAGGTTTATTAAGTAGAGTCGAAAGCACGTATGTAGAGAACAAGAGCTGAGAGGAGACTGACTGAGTGGTTTAACATCACGAACGGAGTAAAGCCAGCAAGTGCCTTACCACTGCTGTTCACATTTGTTATGGTAAGGATCATACATAAAGTGGAAGAAAGAATAGAGGCACAGAACAAGAAGGCTATGGTGTTTACAGACCACTAAATAGTGTAGGGTGAAAATAAGGACGAAATATAGATTCGGCTGGATGTTTGAGAAAATGTAGAATTAAGTTCAATGCCAAAAAGAGTGAAGTGATGGTTGTCACGAGAAATGGTAACAGAACAAAGAAGAAAGTAAAAGTTAATGGAGTGGAACTGAACCAGATAGATGACAGATTTAAATACCTTGGTAGCGTGTTGGACAGTAAAGAAGGAAACAGGGAGGAAGAAGTAAGAAGAGGAAAGAAGGGTGATGCTTTTCATAGATATGTGAGCGATCTGTTATGGAAGAGGGCAGTACCACTGAAGTGCAAGAAAATATTGTACAGGCCATACTTCGTGCATATGGAGCAGAAACATGAGTTTTGGATGGAAGAATAGAAGGTAAAATGGAGGAGATGGGCATGATGTTTGCTACGAGTATGATGGCTGTCACCAGAAGAGACAAGTTGTGAAATTAAATGTTATGAGAAAGAGTGTAGGTCCAGGGAATCCCAGATATTTGAGAGGAAGCACGAATGAAGTGGTATGACAATGTAAACAAAATGATCAGTGAGAGGCTGCAGAGAAAAATGCTGAAATTGAAGTACAGCGAAAGACCTAAGTAGAAGAAGACAGAGGAATAGATAAGACGAACAGGTGAAGAATGGAGTGAAAAGAAGACGAGCTGGTTGGGAAAAAGTAACAGGAAAAGTGGTGGGAGGACAGAGGAAGAAAAATGTCTTTTACCAGGCTGACCTGGCCACATGCTGGAAGCAGCATCAGATGATAATTAATATTATTAATGTTAGAACATTTATTGCTGGGAGGAGCAGTACATTTCGTAAATATAAATTGTTGTCTACCATTGATTTTAATTTAATTACAAAGTACATGAACGTAACTCTACAAAGACCCTTTGGTCATGTTATTAGAAAACTGCACTCTAGTATGAAACACACGAGTAGTAACCGAGTTGCTATGGCAACTAAAATACTACTGAAAAATTTTTTTTTGTTTATGTACAATATTGACTGAATGCATCAGCGACAGCAATAATTATTAAAAGTTGGTGTCATCTGACATGAAGAAAGTTTTGGTGTATAAAATACTGGTTTTGCAAATACAATTTTGAAAACTTTTATTTATCATCAAAGTTGTTTTTTTTTACTTTCATTTAACATCAGAGTTTTATCATAATATGCCAAATCATCATTCGAAAAACAACAGTTATGGCAAATGCAACATTTAAAAAGGAAGAGATATGTTTTATTAACAAAATTTTGTTCTCAATTTTAACCATCCATTCATTTTGTTCGTAGAAGTACCTGATGGCAAAGATAATTCAAAATCATAGGTGCATAGTACTCCAGTGGTACATACTATTTTCAGTTGACATCTGAGATTGTAACAGCTTAAAAGATATTACAGTATTTAATGTTGACTGGCAATGTGGATTACCCCTGATTTTAAATTTTCTGCAGCATACTCTCCCTCAGTTAGGGTGGCTGCATTTACAAATCAATTTGTTTCAAATAATTATAAAACTACATTCAAATAACCTATCGGTTGCAGCTAGGAATGGAATTGAGAAACCCCCCCCCCCCCAAACATCAGGCTTGCAGGTATGTGGTGAATAGTCAGCAGCTTCTCATACACATTTTTTGCACAAGTAAACTTTCCATTATCAATGCCTTAATTCTTCTCAATTCCCAATCATGCTTATTAGAGGACGAAATAAATCTTAATGTTAACACAGTAACATGTATCCCAAATGGACACAACACACTGTCGACAAAAATATATTTTATGCTTCAATGAACTTTAAACTAAAAAAACTACACTTACTTTGTGTTATGATATGCTTCCAATTCCATCACTGTCAGCTCACAATAATTCAAACCCTGGAAACTGAGATTTGGGTTAGTAGCAGATATTTTTAATTTCTGAGTGGTAATGACATCTTGAACTGTTATGGCCTGTAACAATTATTGTACACTATATAAACAAATATAAAATAATAAACAGTAGCTCAAAGATGGCTAATATGAGCACTTATATGCCTAAACTGTATGCACTATATTGCCAGATACAACCAGACACCCATGACTACTTGCTTCTGAGAAACCAACTATAATATTTAACTAGTAATTGTCCGGCTTTCCACTGCTGTTATTAGATTATTAAGCCTCATCAGATGACCATCCATTTATTTCTATTACCTAGCTAGCAGAGCCTTGACTTGGTTAAATTACAAGGAGAAAGAAGGCCTTTTAAAAACCATCCTAGTATTTGCCTGGAGTGACTCCAGAAAGCCCTGGAGAACCAAAACCACAATGGTTGCAACATCAACATAGATCCTCCTAATAGTGCTTTACCACTAATCCACTTTTGTCAGTGATGTTTTACAACTGTTCCATCTTCCATATGCTTATGTCAAGAAAATTTTTTATATAATCTTAAAATGTGACATGCCTGGAATACCAGTTTATTATAACCATTAAAAGTGCATGAAATTGTTATTACGAGAACAAAGTTTTTTGAAGGTATTCAGTTAAAAAATTCTATCAACAGTACAAATTTATAATCCACAAACAGTAAATTATATGTAATATGTGCAAATAATACACCAATTTGGAGAGTTTATAGCAATACAGAGGCATCTGGGGCGGAGGCTACACCACGGTCAGCAACATGGTCAGTGTTTCATTGTTTGCCAGGTGCATGTGTCACATCCTGCTACAAACTGTTTTAAGCACACCAGTGCCAGCATCCCACTAAGTGAATGCTTGGGGGGGGGGGGGGGGGGGGGGGGGGGGGGGGGGGAGAGGAGGGAGGGAGGGTGTTCCAATCCACAATCCCTCGTTTCACACTAACAAGTCACTACATGTTTGTAAACATATAACAGAGTTTCACTAGAATGCTCTTTAATTTACATGGTAACATGCACATACTAACACACAAAAAAATTGATACTATAAATTTGTTTACTGTGTGTGTAAGTTGCATTTTGATTTATAAAAATACAGTTAATTTTAATGCTGCAAGTAGTTTTTTTCTCTTAAAGTTATGCATGTGCTATTATTGGTAAATTAAGCACATTTTTACCCCGCTTAATTTCTCACTTCAGGTATTTTCACCACGTTTGTGTGAACACTGACACATAACTATTAAAGGATGTATGAATTTATTTCAGTGCTCTTAACTTTTAATGTCATAACGTCAGATTATAATTATCACACACTAATATTTTAATCCTATAACCTGTTCTGACTTTATAGGACTAAAATATTTTTTGTAGAACTGATTCAAATCTGAAAAAGTTAAGCATATTTTGCTGATACCTTACAATTGGCACATTGTCTACTGATGCACAATACAGTAAATTTTTTTGTCTTCTAAACCTCTTCATCATAAAAGAAGTTACTGACCGGACTATCTGAAAAATCATAATTTGCACATATACCATCATCTATGTAAATAACTGTGCTGGGAATAAAACTGACCTTCCAGGAATAGTATTATCTTTAAATGCCTAATCCAATTTTATGCCATTAAAGAGGATAAACAGTGAAAGTGGTTAAAAATAGTACATTTAGTGGTGCACAGTTTCTTTGATGTAAAATAGAAAAGTACATCCTAGCACCCATAGTTCAACCTTTCCACTTTCCACACATGCATTCATATCATACTGTTACAGACATAATCTGCTTGTTCTTTAACTATAACAAACATGTTTTGAACCTGGAAATATACTGGCTCATAGCTCTTAGTTGCCAACCACTTACCTCATCGCCTCGGGGCACAAGCACTCAACTGGCATCTGTCTTTCCCTCCAACACTTATTTTAAAACCCTACTTGGTTACCAATGACTTTTATCCTTAATGACTTGAATACTACACAACGAATAATACTATCAAACCATTAATACCTGAATAGTGTGATCATCCAGAGATTGCTTCTTCACATCTGCCCACAACATGAACACCCTGCTACGCAATTCAGGCATGGACACAATTCCAACTGCACATGTCAAAAGAGCACTTCTGAACCTCTTTTGCTCTAGGTAATTCCTGACCAACATGTCCACTGTCAGAAAAAGACCATCCTGCACAGTGGTAAAGAAGAGTAACAGTCAGTATATTTGATTATATAAACTGGCCTAAAATCAGTTTAAAAAATCATGACATATACAGTACCTCAAAACATAATGGTTCAACATGAGACTCCTCCAAAAACAACATGCCCTGGTAGAGAGATACAACCAAGTCTTTCACAAGAGAATGTAAGTTCAGCTTCATGCAGATAGAGGCAAGCTTGTAACACTCAATTGCTGTAACACAGTCATAACATTTCACTTGTAAGTATATTGAACTAGTAAATTAAAAACTAGATTACTAATGCAAAGCAATGATTTATATTTATTTGTCTTTGGAGCTTAATGTAAACGTGAAGAAATCTGGTAAACCTAAACTAAAGTGTTGCATCGAAAAAATGCAGCACATCACAATATTTTGTTCAGTTACTAAATACTGATGCACCTCCGAGGTACACAAAACATGAACATGAATACGAAGAACAAGAAACAGACTTACATTTAAATTTTCTTTAAAAATTTCAGAGCAAATATACACAGAACACTACTGTGTAGACTGTATTAAAACAAATATGTCAGACTACTGTAACTCAATTTCAGGAACTAAAAACCTTGCTAGAGATAATGTAACCACATAAATGCTGTCACAGCAAATAATCATCAGCAAGGTACACCAATGACATAAGCATGTTGCTGCTGAACAATCCAGACCCTCCCCCTCATGAGTCATTTTCAATAAAACAATTCTTGAGAAATAGTTTTGGTTAAAACTTAGCATTAAACTACTTCAGGAAAACATTCCTAAGTATTTACACCCATTACAAAAAATTACATGTCTCAGTATCCACGCGAGCATCATGGCGGCCAATGGTAAAAACATGTCGTGTGGTTCTTGTAAAATTACAGTAAATGCTAAACATTGTGAACTGCAATGTGAAGGTTTCTGTAGTAAATGGTACCACATAAAATGTGTGAAAGTTATAACAGCAGAATATAATAAAACAATGGCACTCAGTAATACTGTCCAGTGGTTGTGTGAGCAGTGTGGAAGACCTTGACAGGTATGTAGAAACGTCCGAGTATCAGACTAACTTATTGGCTAAAGTTATTAACTTATCTGGATTTGTAGAGAGGGTAATAAGGGAAAATGCAGATCTGAATAACAAAGTAGATAAGGTATTTGAAGAACATGCCAAAATATTTATGTCTAATCAGAGTAATCAATCTAGCGAGAAAAGATTAAAGGATCAAAGCTTAAACATAAGAATATAAGATGTGAGAAAAACATTAATTAACAAGACTGAATCCTCTAATGGCAACCCTATGCTGAATGTAATAACTAATAATGATCTCTGAAGATTTCACTATACCCCGATGTAAAATTATTTGTTTTAAAGCACTAATATTCGTTTTAATGTATATGTCAAAAATTTGTGTTTGAGGAACCAATTTAATGTATGTGTTCCTTAACATGTTTGCACTAAACTTGTTTTAAACGTTAAATGCAATTTGCAAACAGTGATAGAAAACAATTTATAATAATTTTTTTCTACCACTGTTTACAAATTGCATTTACCAAGTAATGCAAATTTAGGGCAGAAATATTAAAGAACACACACATTAAATTAGTTCTTCAAACAAACACTTTTGATTTATACTCTAAAGCCGGTTTTTCACTGGTGAGTGTTCGGGCTTGCATCCCTTCTGCAACATTATACCTGACGTTAGTTGGGGTGCATGCCGTACATCCAGCTGTGGAAAGGGCTTGTTTGGTGTTTTGAAGTCAAGTTGGGAAGAATCGCCTTGGAAGTGATCCTAGGAGAGTATGTGCATCCAGTTCAAATATACTGCGAACCACCTGGGTTCTGTGCGTAAAGAGATGGGCAGTGGAAACGGCTGTCACACTGTGGGTGTAAGATGAGCGTGGTATTCCCCACACTTCGTACAATAGGTGACATGTCCAGAAAGCTGTAGGGACATGTAGATTACTAGGCTATCAAAAACTTGCAGTATACGTGGAGTAATATTTTTAAAATTCCATACAAAGACAATTTGATGACATAATCAACCAGCTATTACACTGTAAACATTTTCGCTGAAGTTATAGTCTCATAGATGCCAAAGTTAAAGATTAATAAGCTGATAGACAGATTCTCTTTTTAAAAATGGCTTAAATGGTAATGTTATATCTTATAGTGATTATGTGCGGGAGCGAATTTATTTAGGGTGGAACAGATTTTAATTTTAACCTAGCAATGATAAAAGTATTTTTGCTACGTTGTACGAAACTATTTTTAACTAGCTGTCCCTTTGCGGCTTCGCCCGCGTGTACTATAGAAAAGATTAATTAACTTTTAGTTACGTGTTAATTTATGGTGATACTATATTCACTGTTTATCTTTAAAACATCAAATACAAACAGATTTGTCCAGTCCACTGCGCTAAGCATACTTTCTTTAATTCATGATTATTTCACTATAAAACAGCTGCCCGGCTGCGGCTTCCACCGCAAAACAGCTGCCCGGCATTTAACATATAGCGTACTCAATAACAGTGTAAAGAGCGCGCGCAATGCACTTGTATGATGTCATAGTAATTCCCATCGCAAAGTCTTGCACGGGATATGAACCCGTAACCCCACCCCTCCCACACCCCAAACTTTATACAATACCTTAGTGAATGCTTAAGGCCTTGATCACAGGAACATACCTACATTGTTTAAACAACAATAGCAATAAAGCTCAAATTGACTCTACTGTTCTTAGGGTTTTTTTCCCCCCGGCAAATATTCTAATTTTTCTCGCCGTAAAAACCATCTTTGAACTTCAATGACCATTTTAAAAAAAGAATTGGCCAAATTGGTCCAGGCGTTGTTGAGTTATGCACTTGCCAACACATTTTGCAATTCATTTTTATATTATAGATTACTAATTTATCTTTAGTCTATAGTCCATATTTGGGTATACATTTTAATACTCAAGCAAAATGTTTTATTAGAGCTATGAGTACCACCAAAATTATGTTTTTTTTTTTTTCATTTTGATTACTACAAAAACTATTTGACAACAGTTACCAATTAACACACATTCACTCATGTATGACAGTTGATATTGCCACTCTTCAGGTGTGAGGAATGTCGTGAACATTGCTGGTAACCTTTTACTTTTTTTTGGGACACTCCCATTACATTCCGTCGCTGCTCCATCCTCATCTCACTTTACCTACATCTACAGCATAATAAAACTGCCATATTGAAAAGAAACAGTAGATGTGGCTTTATTTTACGCACAATGTTTAACAATAAAGTCCTCATAATTGTGTTGGAAAAATTATAAAGAATTTCTTAGTTAATGTATTTTTATAATGTAGTGTTTTTAAAAACTTTAATTACTATCAATTCGTAAAACACGCTCAAAACACAGACGAAAAATGGGCATTTAAACAGGCCTAATACAAATTCAAGCCAATAGTATTATTACACAAAAAAGAAATTCCGTTTACTTCTATTAAAAGAAAATACATGCTGTTAAAGTCAACGTCACGTTAGTTCCCAATTAACTTAAACTATTGTATTTTGATGAAATTCGCTGAATTTACTGCTTTTTATTGATAAATACATTAGTTAGTTATTTCGTGCTCCTTTGCGAAGTGTAATAACCCCGGTAATGCTTACAGTTTCCCAAAAAATTCTATGAAATCATTGCTTGGATTCGCATGTGTAGTTAAGTACCACATAAAAAATACTTCGTAAAAATTCCATCAAACATGAAATACTGTTTAGTGATACATACTTTAAACAGTGAAAAAATGTATGTTCCCATGTGTTAAGCTGCTGTTATTTAGGTTAATATTTATTTTCCCATGGTGCAAATGATGGTTTGTTCATGCTGGCGGAATTTACATATTTAATGCCCGGTGAGTGATAGCTACAGTTTTAAAAATTAAACTATTGTTTCATTATTGTATTTTCATGTACATTGGACATACTCCTACTGCACTCAATTCAAACTGTAAGTAATGGACATACTCCTACTGCACTCAACTTAACTATAAAAAATGGACATACTCGTACTGCACTCAAACTATAAATAAGTATCATATGTGTCAAAGTATGGTGATAAATCCTTAGTTAACTTAAGAGCCTGTAGCACAAACAAACTCGAAAAGTTTAATACAGCTTTAAATAACCCTTGATATTTATGTAAAAACATATCACCATGCCCAATTCTGGTTTATGTTAATGTTTTGTCCTACATGTTATCTTACGGTGAAAAATCCATGTCTGAAACTGACGAGGGCATGTCACCTGGTGCAGACCCAATCTGTCAGGTCGGGCTCTGATACATACACACAGTGGAAAAGCTATTGTCCGTCATTCCCTCCCCACCCGGACATTGTGCTGGCTTTCTCACGCCAGAGAGTTGTGCTTACTTTGACCTGCAGTGGAAATGGCCTGGAATGTGAGTACACACACAACGCCTCGGGGGGTCCTCTGGGTACCCGACGTCACCATGCACACACCAAAGGAAAGCCGGCTTAAACCAAATATTACAGCTTTAAAACAAAAAATTGTACATCAGGTATATAGTGGAATCTTAAGCACGGTGGACAGCAATTATCATCACCATATTTAAATTTTTTATTGTTCCAGATATTTTTTTTTTCTTATTTTAGACACAAAAGTCACTAAATTTTGCTCTTATGAAATTTTTTTATCTCTCGTAGTTTTTGTGTAATGGCTTCAAAGTCAAAATTTGCATGTTTCTGTTTTAAGGACTACACTAAAACCAACCGACACACCAACTGAAAAAATTCACAGTGGATAAAGATGTCGCAGGCTACAATTTCTCACAAAAACAGAGAATAAAAATTTTTTGTACTTAAATAAAATGCTAAAATATTAAATAAAATTTTAAAATTTCAATATTTTTTTAAAACTACAAAAATATTTTATTTTGTGGCTTAACATAGCTGAACTTGTAGCCTACAACATTAATATTCACTGTAAATTCTTTCAGTTTGGTAAGTTAAGTTGGTTTTAGTGTAGTCCGTAAAATGGAAACATGCATAGTTTGGCTTTAACGAACCATTACATAAAAACTATGAGAGATAAAAATTGTTATAAGAGCAAAATTTAGTTACAATTTGTGTCTAAAACAAGAAAAAAAGATCTAGTACAAATATAAAAATAAAAACATGGTGACGAAAATTGTTGTACACCATGCCCTTAAATGGTGATTGCTCATTCAGTAAACCTGAACACTTTGCAGAGAAGGTTAACACATTCAATGCTGATGACGTCTGGAGGCATCATGTTTGGTTTCCGGAATGGTAAATCAACAGTTGATGTTGTAAGATTTGTAGTTAAGTTTGTCACTGATTCTACGAGTAACAACACCTTAGTTTTAGCTATCCTGTGTGATTTAAGCAAGGCATTTGATTGTGTGTCACATATCATTCTGTTGAATAAGTTACAATATTATGGCATATGTGGTGTAGAGTTTAATTATTTTGAATCATATTTAACTGGACGTTCCCAGTTTGTAGAAGTAGGTGGATGTCAATCGTCATCTAGGATGGTTACTTGTGGTGTACCACAGAGCTCTATTTTGAGTCCATTGATTCTCTTAATTATAATGAATGATTTGGATAAAAATGTGTCATGTAATTCAATTTTTTATGCTGATGTCTCCACGTTTGCAAAGTGTGAACTAAAACATGGTCAAGGTGTAATTATAAATACTGTTAAAACTTGGTTTGATGTAAATGGCATCTTAACAAACTATTCTAAAACACAAAGCATTAGATTCGGCATTGACAGGGGAGTTAACGATGAACCTTCTCTTACAAGTGCTAATCTTTTTGGAATTTACTTAGACAGAAATTTATCGTGGATTACTCATGTACATCTTAGTTGCACACTTTCTAGGTACTTAAGAAATCAGGTTCCAGAGTCTTCTGTTAAACATGTTGACTCTGCATTCTTTCAGAGTATTTTAAGGTATGGCATAGCATTGTGGGATTATTCCTCACATATTTTAAATTACAGAAAAAGACTATAAGACTACATGCTAGGTCTTTGAGCTCAGCTCATTGCTGACCTTTCTTTGTGTTTTTAGGTACCTTAACAGTTATTAACTTGTATATCCTAGACTGTACATTATATGTTGCCAACAATTTTAATACCTTTATGTTAAAATTTACATTCGTATTACACCAGATGTTGCAACGTGTTGGACTTGTCCTATACAAGACTGAAGACCGAGACAGAAAAAAAAAAACTTTTATGAGAGCTATTAAAATATATGTTACCTGAATTTATCAAATAACTGTCATTGTTTAAATTCAAGACAAGGCTTACAGCCTCGCTATTACTTAATCCTTTTTATGATTTGGAAGAATATTTTGACTTAAAGTACTGTGGAAACTGTGCTCTAACATGTATTTTTTTTCCCTTTCAGTATGTTTTAATGACGTAGTCTATTGTAACACTGTAACTGTTATTTAAAGGAAAATAATTACAAATACAATCTTAGAGAACAACAACAGTTACCAACATACTCTGGTTTAAACGAGTGTAGACAACAAAAATGGTTGGTGAAGTTGCAAAATAGATGCACACTTTCTCGTGTGTTTTAAAAAGCGTTTTTTAATTTAAGATAGTCACTAACAAACAATTGTTTGTACACTTTGAACTACTATTTCTCCCCCACCTCCCCTTTTTTCTTAACATTTTAAGCGAGAGAAAGACAGTTGTAACTTGATCAACTGCACTGCTGTATCTCTGTTTCTCACGTCAATGCCAGGCAAATGCAAACATGTTGCATAAATATGCAACTTTGAATCTTCACACATTTTGTCAAATTGCATACACATTATCAGAAGCTGAGTAATAAATCACATCTGTATTCAGAAAGTAATTAATGCCTAGAGCACAGAAATGCATATCACTTCCCCATATTTGAGAGTAAAAGTGTGTAAAAAAAAAGTTGGAACTATACTTGCTCGAGTATATACCTACCCAGAAATATTTAACTTTATTAATCTGTTGAAACATGTTAAAAAGTTCATGGATGTAGGTACACACACATTCTATAATATTAAAATTTGTTGCACAATTGATTTCTCTAAAATGCAATTACATTAAACTCTGCACCAATTTTTTATCCAACAGACAACTAATGTTTTTTTGGCTGCAAGGATGATTAATTTCAGTGGTAACACATACCTGCTGGCCTCTCATAAGAATATTTAGCTTCGTCAGTAGATGCTGTTGTCAAGTGGTAAACAAAGGAACAACATTCTCAAGAGACTCAAGAGCAAAGTACAATCTATGTACTCATTCAATACTACTATTACTGTCTGAAGTGATGTCCCTTTATTGTGAGCATACGCATCCATGAGAAGAGCAAAGATCCATTATGCAGATTACAGAATTATAACACAAACTTCACGGAAGGAGAAAAGTCAAATGTTCATACTCTGTGAAATGAATATCAGAAACTGTACTGACACTAAAAAATGCAGAGGAATGTTAAAACAATTTGACAAATGGTTGGGAGATAATTGGGTGTGCAAATGCATCTGTGTACGTACTTTTAAAACACCAGCCACTATGGGTAGAAAGTAACATTCAGGTAACTTTGAAATGTGAATACACAATTGCACTAAGTTGCTCACACTGCTTTACCATTTTCAGTCACTATCCCAGATTTAATTCAACACAAGTACGTACTGTCACATTGAATTATATAGACTGTGGTCTGCTGTGTTCAAAAAGGAAATATTTTTGGTTGACTGTGACAAAAACCACTTCCAACCACTTACAACTGCAACCTAGATCCAAATATAATACAGTCCAACACAGATATTTTTCAAGGTAAAAACTGCCAGTGAAATTATTTTCTTACTCATCTCACACATTTAAGTCATCCTGTTAGTTATCCACCGTATAAATATCTGTCAACTGAGGTCTGAGATACATGCACACAACAAGCATAAACACACATAACTGACAGGAATGATTGGCTGAGGAAAGTTATACATTCAACTTAACTAAATGCTATCATGATAAAAGTTTTTAACAGCAGGATTTTCTCCACAATGTTTTTTAAAGAAACAGATAGAAATTAATTACTCCCGTTCGGAGAAAATAGCAGAAAAACTGAACATTTACAGTAAGAATGTCTAATACAACAATATAACGGAATATTATTTGATGCCTAACAAATATACTGAATATGAAAACCAGTACTCAAAATAGTAAGTAACCAAATGTAATCAAACACTCTGTTGACAAAAAAATGGAAATTTACCAACTTAATAAAACTTACAGGTTAATATTAGTTTTCTCAACTGTACATTCTTTGTTATATACATTTCATGAGTTATCAGATTAAAATTTATATATATACATACTACGTCACTTTAAAGGTGCTATTCCTTTGAAGCGTCAGATGCTTGCGGCTGACGCAGTGCGGCTGACGCAAGACACTGCAACAATGTAATCAATCGGAACCATTTCCTATGGTGCGTCAGCCGCTTGCGGAGACCGTTCGGCCGCTGTGGGCCGTACCCCTTCACGAGCAGTATAGACGCAGCCGCAGATGCGAACATTGTGTCGTCGTGCGAGTATCGAAGTGTATTGTTGCCATCATGGGCGAAGCTAAAGTTTTATTTTCTGTTGTAGAAGACGAAAAACTGTTGGAAAGTGTGTCTAAATTTCCTAGCATGTAGCATATATGGCATAGCAAGCACTGTGTACAATTATCAAATCGTAAATTAGAATGCTTGGAAAGAAGTAGCGGAATTCGTGGAAAGAACATGTAATTATATTATATGTAATTAATACGCTACCAAGTATATGTTTCATTTATTTACATTGTGAAATGTGGCATAGGGTGAACAGTTTGTAAAACCTAAAACAAGTTTCCCGCTGTTCTATAACGTAGGATTTATTTTCGTAACTAGGCTATAAAAGTATTGTTTTCATATTGTTGTCTTGAGATGTATGGATCACTTATACACATACTGTACGTTAATATTACACTGATGTGTACATTTATAGACATAAATAGCAACCAAATTACAATTTACTAGTACTATTCTTCTTAAGACTAGGCAATGCATTGTCTGTACATAAGTTTATAATGTAACATATTTTAAACAATGCTTACAATTCAATTTAATTATGATCTTAAAGCAAATGGACTACATAGTAAAAACCATATGTGTAACCATGTAGCGAAAAGTATTTTTCTACTTCGACTACTGACATAGTAAAAAAAATTAACTTCCTTAAAAAACTGTAGAAATAAAAATTCATGGCCGTATGTAATACAGTATACTTCTAAATAACCATAATTTATTTCACAGAAGCATTTCGAACATTCATTGTGACGATACAAGTAGCCAACAAGATCTCGGGGACGAATCCACTACTATGGAGGAAGCTGATCAACCATCCAATATCCCGGACACAAATTATTCTTCAACATGCTTTGTGGACACGTTGGTAGGTTTAGTTCGCCTGTCGAGTAAACGTCGACGACAAAATGACAAACTTGTCAACTTGATGGAGAAGAGAAAAGTTGAGAGACAAGACATCATCAACAGACTCGTTGTGAATAACGATGATGAGGTCGATCTATTTTTTAAAAGTGTAGCTATGTCTGTCAAGAAACTAAGACCCGATTTAATAAAGGCAGCAAAAATGAGATCACTGCAGATGGTTTTCGACCTGGAACATCGAAACATACAATTAATTTTTCCAGCTAAATCCGTCAGCATCACCTAGTACTAGTGTCAGCACTTGTGTCATATCACCATCACCATCAAGTGTGCAACACTCTACCGAACATTTCTCATATGATTCCACTCAGTTTGAAACACCCACATCATTTGGACGCTATAACACTTAGAACATAATATGAATTTTAATCCACTTAACTCATTGTTACAGCTTATTTTTGCTCTGGTGTAATAGGATGTGGGTATTTGTTTGTTGGACACATCTTCACATCATCCTTAATCAAATCGGGGACAAAGTTAAACTGAGCAGTATTCAGCCCGAAAAATTTGCGGAATTTCTTGTCGTCCTGCAGCAAATGTCGGTTAATTAGTGTTGTGTAACAACCTTCCTGAAGTATGTTTGAAATAAAGGGTGTATTTTAGCATTTCCCTCATTACTTAATCGTTGTAGTACAATTTATTCCTACTCATTTTCTTCTAAAAATAAACACAACAATAATTCACGCCCACTCATGTCCGCTCACTTAAAGCTAGATGCACGCGACTGACGCTCACGACTGACGCATCAGAGGAATCCTACCCCAATGCGTCAGACGCTGTATGTCAGCTGCACTGCGTCCGCCGCAAGCGTCTGACGCTTCAAAGGAATATCACCTTAACACCTCTAATATGGAGAAAAAAAAACTGAGAAATCTACACTGGACTATAAAGTAAACTAGTGTACAGTACATTATACACATTTTCTCCAAGTAATACCCATCTATAGAAAACAAAAAATTACTTAAAGAAAAATTATCTTTCTTACCTATTGCTCTCCAAACTGATGTCCAAAACGGATTTCCACTTTTCATCACCACTAAAGAGTTGATACACTTGCCAAGAACAGATACAGCCTGAGGGACCATTGTTTCAAAACCAGCAGTGTTGTAGCATGCAGATTTATAAATACAGTGTAAAACCATGCTGTCCAGACACACTGACAAGCGCAGACTTGTGTGGTCACTCGCCTTCTCTCCCAGCTCCTGTGATATACCAAGTAGCAAATAGTGCAGTTGTGTTTGTGTGCACACCTCAAGCAAACTGTTCCACTGGCTAGCATTCAATGTTTCCCACAGGTGAGACCGTACATCCAGTGCCACCTTCGAAGCAGATATAAATATTATAGCAGCTGCTTCTTTATCTTCTCCCCTGCTGTTTATCAGACGCTCGACACTGCTGTTGCAGAGCTTCAATCTTGATTGGATGGTCTGCACATCTTTACTAATGAACAGTAAGATTATTTCATTGAATGTCATCAGGCATTGGAAGTAAATACTCTGCTCATCTGTGTACACTTTTATTGCGTCAAACGCTGCCACAAGTACCTCCTCTGCAATTTCTACATTCTTTGTGCTGAAATACGATGACAACAGTGTTGCTATCATAAAACAGAACTGCTGATACACTGCCTTAAAATCTGATAACTTACTACCAATTACAGCATGATCCCTAAGGGTATGAAAAACCCTAAGTTGCATTGACTTCATGCTGTCAACTGTATCCTCAGAAATGTTACAATGTTTGGTTAGCTGGCCAAACAGCTGTGCTAAACATGTTCTCTTCATGTAAGCCAAAATTAAGAATGCCTTTTCTAAAACATGTAACCATACATTCTTCTTTCCTTTAGTTCTGTTCTCACTGTACACTGTCTTCAGTGATTTCGATAAGTCTAAAAACAATAACTGGATGTTTAAATAAATGGCATCTACTGAAGAATTATTTTGACTGTAGTTCTCAGCTGCAACTGATGCATACTCCAGCAATGTTAATACATCTTCAAATCTTTCCTGAAAAATAAAATATTTTTATTGGGTTTTAAGATTTGTGCACGAGTAGACTAGACTACACTGTTATAATAATAGTAATAAAAAAACATCATTTGTTCTCTTCAATAAAGATCCAACACTCTGATAACTGAAGGAAAAAAGTTTACAAAACACACTGCCAAATTTGTTGTATCATTAGACAGCAATCAACATTAAGGCTGGTTTCCTAAATGTTGCTATAGGGGTTTAGGTGTAGCTTATGTCATGCCTAGATCTTATCGGTAATCCTAAACATTAATTAATAAGTAAAAACATTAGAGGAGACGTACTTGACCCCTGGTTTATAAGACTTGGAAACTGGTGATCTATCCTTGGGTTAAAACAAACCTACGTATGCACAGTGCATTCGCAAATGGCTACAAACACTGTAGTATATTTGACAGTTTGCCTACAGAATATAGCGTCCAATAAAAGGAGAGAAAAAACAGTTTAAATATACAGAAAATAAAACTTTGCGGCATCTAAAATGCTAAGTAATAACGACAAATTATTTTAAAACAGGGGTATTTTAAAATATGGAAATATGTGATTTTGTTTGTATATTTTAATATACATTTAACATTTTCAAGCACTATTACGTAAGTGGTTCAATAGTTCAGATGTTAAGGTGTCAGCCGGCGAACAATTTTCTTTGGGATTGAATCTAGGTCACCCTGAAAAACTGTTTTTTACATTACATAGCACAATTCAGTAAATATTAAAACAATGGTAATTTTGAGCAAAAAAAAGTTTGTAAGCTTTAAAATAAAATTTTAATAACAAAAAAGACAAATATTAACCTCTTCCCTTAAAATTAAGTTGAACAGTTTTCATCTATAAACAGCATTTTTTATGTCTACTAATGAAGATGATATTGCACTAAATAAAACTAATAAACTCAACGTACTATATTTTCAACCAGAAAAGGACTCTCATGTCCAAATTAACTCAGAATAATATTTTTTTGTTACTGACACTAGATGAAGTTAACTAGGCAAAAAAACTATTGTTGAAGAATATAATTTTTTGTAAACTGCCATAACTTAAGTCTTTCAGAAAAACATGTTTCATGTAATGAATAAATAATGGGATTGATTATTTCATTCAAAGTAGGTAAGGAAAAAATATTGTGCATGCTAACAACTCTGACGGAATGGCATTTTACAGTATTTAAGCCTTCCAAAACCATAAATAAAATTTCCTCTTTTATGCTGCTATACTACTTAAAAAATTAATAATTAACATTTTAAACAATCTACAAAATCAAGAAAGTCTATTTGAAAAAGCAGAGTAACAGAACATTTTCTTGCCGATTCAGTGCTTAGTGCACAGAGGGGATAGGACAATAAACAGGCATATCAGTGTTGCTCTAAACGTAACACTGATTCTGGTCTTTCGTCAAGAAGAAAATCTTGGGGGTTTCAGCAAAAACTTTGCAAGCCATGACCACTGTTCTAGGCATGTATGATTTATAGTAATTTTCTGAAAGGTGTATGTAAGTGGATTTTCAGACATATTCTGTTGTTTTACAATTGATCAATGCTATACTAATGTGCATTTTTATTACAAAACAAGCAATTTCACAAACAACCCCTTTAACAATTACACAATGTAATACAGGTAGTCCACTGTGATTAAAATGTGAAAAGCACAGTGCTTTTTAGTATATAGCCATGTATTGTAAGTGTAAGATGAAAATACTGTCCATCTTTCACCATACGTACACATTCAAGGTGTTGTGAGTTGTCTGTTGCCTTTAAGGCAAATCACAGTTTCCATATTTCTCAAAAAATTGTTTACCTGAGCGTATTCAGACAAGAGGGCCTTTCTGGTTACAGTGGTGCAGTGAAAGTTGCATGCAATGCAAGGGTGACCACAGTGCCGGATCTAGGGGGGGGCAAGGGGGGGCATGTGCCCCGGGCGGCATATCTAAGGGGCGGCAGACTGGTTCCTTCTATTTTGTTTTTTAGGAAAGGTAAAGTTACATGTATGTTATCTTTATGTGAAGCATACGCAAGTATCTAGCTTTCGTGTGAGTGTGGTCGAAGAAAATACGTCTGTATGTTTCAATGAGTCATGTCAGGATAATGTGTCAGAAATGTGAGAGCGAATACAAGGGGAGATGAAATGCTGAAACTGATATGCTTGCTTAAAGAGAAGGGCCGTCGCTGTGTGTAGTGTGTGTCCGTGTGTATTGTTTGTCAGAGGTACAAAAATAGTTCTTGAATGGGTAGTGTTGTGTTCGGATATCGGATGTCGGGTTTCTGTAAACACGTAATTTATTTTCGTGTTATGGGTCGGTTTGTGTGATCAATCACCTCTAGACTGTTAGTAGCAGTTAGCGGATATCACAGAATAAATAGGTATGTACCATTTCAATAAAGAAATAAAATAACCAGGTGTTGTAGTAGCAATTCTTAAACAAGTTTAACGGCTTGTAAACAAACTTTCGCATCGTTCTCACTTATTTTTTGTCTTTGTTCTCACTTTTCGTTTAATTGTTTATTCACGTGACCTAGTAGAATAAAAGGTTGTCTTGTAGAAATTGTGTA
>PNEQ01002931.1:0-17935 GCA_003012365.1 Medauroidea extradentata | reverse complement strand
CCGGACTAGTGCGGGATTATCGTCGGACTAATTTTTGTCTTATTCATAGACGCGGACTATATTTAGTCCGACGTTACTCGGCGTTTATGAATAAGGTAACACTTGGTCCGGACTATAGGACCAACCCTGGACTAACTGGCACAAGATGATCTCAGGATCATCTCGGAACTATCTCACGACTATGAATAAGGCCCTATATGTTTCAGCACAAACAATATTTGAAATTATGAAATTATAAACAAAATGAAAGAAAATAAATTAAATTTGTGGCTAATTAAAAATAATTAATGTTATATATTCATTAAGAAGTCTTCCTAGCTTAAATAAATATTTAAAATATAAACAAAACTTTATACTTAACCCTGTGACTTTAACAACATAAATATAGTAAACAGAACACGCTACAGTTGTTGATTGGCCACATACATTTTGAATTTAATGTTTCTTTCTCTTAGTAACAAAGTTATTACTTAATTTAATTGTATAAAATTGATTTGAAAACTAAAATGTTCATGTTTACAGTTACGTGCAAATATTAGAAGTTTAAAATGTTCTGTTAATTATGAAAAACGTAGTACTTTTAATTGATTCCTGTAATGGCCGCGGGGCGGCACCACTGACGGCCAACCTGGGAGTTTGCGCGCAAAGTCGTGACCAGTCGTTGGCAAGATGTAGTCCGAGAAGGACTTGTCGTGTTAAATGGCAGTGAAGTTTTGTGTTGCGTTGAAGATGGTGCCTCCCGGCAGTCGAAATTTGAAGTGCAGTATAAGTTTGGAACGTTGTAACCTCATGTAATAAACCCCAAAATTTTCTAAAGTTCCACAGTTTTCATTCCTCCTGTAACGTTGTAGGAACCCACGTCTTTGATTTTTAATGTAACGCTGAGCTAGTCGTGGATGTGTGGCATTCAGGAGACACACGCCACATCATTTCATCGCCCATCATGGAGTTTTGACGCGCCACAAACTAAAAATTTGCTGTAAGTGTGAGATTATAAACAGGTTAACGAAAACAAAACTGAAGTAAAGAACACAAAGTTGTAAAAATAACTAAACAAAACTCAATACAATAATCATACATTTAAAATGATGTGATTCCTATCACTTAAACTCTCCATAGAGAAACATAATTAGCTACCTACGGGCATTCACTGGTAAATTAATTTACTTAACAAATTAAAAATTTAATAATATTAAAATTTAAGACCTGCAGTTAACTAAAATAAAATCCAAGAAATTCAAAAGAAAAATCACTGAAAATTCTAATTACAATAAAATTAAAACCTATCTATAATATGCAATCTATATTACTTAATACTACAGAATTCAATAATATTATATAAGATACTGAAAAATTACTAAGCAGTTTACTTGTGGGAGGAGAACAGATGAATCAGGACAGTGTGTGTAAAAAATATGTTGAAAATGTGTTTTCAATTTTTCTGTAAAGTTAATAATAATGGGAGTAATTATTCGAACATGAAAATCAACAAAGAATCATACATAATTTCTTTACATATAAAATAACACTCAATATTAAGCAACAACACACTGAATAATGTCAAAACAATGAAAGACTAAGTACCTTTTGATTTAACTTATAGAAATAAAATTTTGTAGTCAATTTTCAGGGTAGCATTAATCCCACTATAATTTTAAAACAGGAAATCTCAAAAAAAGTTTTTGACTCACTTCTTTATTAACTTTCCAAAGCAAAATTAACAGACTTCATCCTAAATCATCTTGTATTTAAAACTGACTATGGTATAAACAAAATATATAAATCTCAAGTCGCTTTACGAAGTACCACATATGTACTGAGTTCGCGAAATTTGGATTCACTGTTTTTTAGACATTTCATGTGATCAAGAAATGTTCAAATGGCCACCATTTTGATAACGTAAATACTACATTAATAAAATATGAAAAATCTAAAGTACTGTACCAAGTTTAAATAAATAGATTCCAAATGTTCAACATTATTTAGGGGAGAGGGGTAACACAATCATGGGCACACACATGTACACATGTGCAAACACGTGCAAACACACGCAGAGTAAGGTGATCTAATAAGCTTACGTCTTCTTCCTTAGTAAAGTAGGCAAAAAAATCAGGTATTGAAGCCCTGCAATTGTGCACACACCATTAAAATGAACTTACATGTTCTCACTTTGCACAAGAAACAGTCATTTTTAATACTTTAATTTTGATAGTTGTAATTGGTAACTTTAAATCTATATTATAATTGTTATGATTATTTTACATATTAAACAAAAAATTCAAACAAAACAGATTACATTTTAAACCAAAACTTTAATGGGTCTTTGTTACAACTTTGGTTTATGGTGGGACATCACAAGTTACATTAGAATTACTGTTTTTTTTTTATTGTTTTGTTGCCTAGAAATACTTCTTAAAACTATATTAAATCACAGTCTAGTAAAACACACTTTGCTAATCATAAACCCTTGTTAAGTGGCTAGTATTTACAACATTATGTATTAGTCAAGTACATATTAGTTTTAAATTATAAATATTATATTCTCGCCTTTTCAATAAAGATATTATGATTCATGAATGGAAAATTCATCACGCGGAGTGACATCCTGCCTTAAAATCACTACTACTTGTTCTATTACCTGGTCTACCAAACGTCAACCTGTAGTGTCACTGAGCACTGCAGAAAGTGAATTCATCGCCGTGAGTAAATGTGTAAAATAACTTATCTTCCTGAAGTCTGTGTACAATGAGCTAACAGATGAAGACATATTGGTGAATCTGAACACTGACAATCAGAGTACCATCAACATGATAAGAAATGACAGTGTATTTAAAAGGTCTAAACATATTGATGTTCGGTTTAAGTTCATATGTGAAAAAGTGAATGAACAAAAATTCAACCAGCAGTATTGTCCAACTGAATGCCAGCTGGCTGATGTGTTTATGAAGACTGTAAACTCAAATATTGTTTTTGATGTCTAACAGAATGTTCTTTTTTATGTTTATGACAATAGCTTGAAATGAGTGTTAATGTTTTAAATTTATGAGGAGAGTGTTGGACATATAAATTTAAAGTAAGTAATGTAGTGTGCATGAGAAATTCCGTGTATTTTAGTTGGCAAACCTGACAACAAAAGAAGAAAACGGCAGTCTGGGTAAAATATGCCATCAATAAAGGATGTAGAGAAAACAACTGTTGACGTATAATTAAAGTAAAAACTAATAAAAGTGTTTGTGCAAATTCTTATTTAATACCGTTAAATAAAGAAATCTACAGTTGAAGCATTAATAATGTCTCTAGATTTTTACATTTTGATAGTCTGATACTCTTCTGATACGATTTTAAATGGTAAATTCAAAAGAAATACCGTACAATTACAGAATTTTTCTTGTTGGTCAAGTAGTAGCATATTTTTATCATTGCATTTTTAATAGATTTTAGATACAGGTTTTATTCTGCCCTTTTGATTGTTCCTGATACTTCACATATTGTGGTAATAATTAAAGAGTGATGGAAGGTTTTCTAAATTAAAAAAAAAACTCAATTACATAAGGTTTTCCTGCCCACATGAGGCTGCCAGTGTGTAAGTTGCTACGGCATCCTCCCATAGTAATTTGCTGCTGCATATTAGAGCAATGCTTGCATTTTTATATCCAAGTGTTGATGTTTTGCTTGGAGCAGTGTAACGCAGTTTTTCACAACTATTAATAAATATCTCATAATTTAAAAAAAAAGAAGGGAATAAATAGTTCAAATATCTTTTTTCACTGATCTTGGCGAACTGGCCCAGTGAGATATGATTCTCCACGATCGATGAAAACAAGACGTGGTTCCTGCCCAAGTGGTGCAGAAATGGGGCACAAGCGTTTGGAATGCAGTCGGCGATGAAAGGTATGATAAACTGTCGCGGCAAAGGAAGAAAACACACCCAGGAAGGACGAACAACATGCTATCAACTGAGTCACTGAGGGAACAACTCACAGATTGAGATTTTCAGTAAACTTTAATTCCAGACTACATACCTAAAATTCTGAATGTTTCCAAACTACCTCCTACTTTATTACATGTCAGTCCTGGACCAACAGGTACAGAGATGTTGAAAGTGGACAGATGTCTCCTGACCAATTGCGGTTGGTTCCTCAAATCTTCTGCTACATTACTGTCAATTATGTTGCACTATCGCTTAATTTGAAGAGCTAATCTAATTCAGAATTTGATTTAGAGGTGTTCGTCCAGAAATGAAACTTGAATTTCAAAAATGTCTCCTGGATAATTTTAATTTCACTTACATCAGTGAGATACTAACTTTCAATCCTATCACGGTAAACCCAGTTTACTGGAAAAAGTCAGTATCAAAATGCAGCAAGAGTTCACAAAGATTTTAAGTTTGGAAGATAAACTACACACTGTAGTTTCACATGCAGTATTAAATTTTAAAAGAGAAATCTGCACCTGATGGCCTACGTATCCGAGCGGAAAACAAATTTATGGAGAGTCCAAATAATGTCCTAAAAAGATTTTACAGTATAAAAGGCCCCAGTGCTGCCTGTACATGTTGTGTCACTCCCAATACTACTTAATAAAAAAATTGGACTACAGCCCCTCGACACAACACTCTGCGTAGGTGTCTTGATTTATTCTTCTACAACGTCACAAAATTTGGGCTACAGCCCTATGACAACAGTCTACAACGGTTTCTTGGTTAATTCTAAAACATGGCAGAGGCCAAACTCTAAAAATGGCTTGCACACATCATCACAAGCCTCACTCTCATTGGCTGTCTCAAGGCTACGCTGTCAAGTGATTTTAATATTACAGACCCCTCTAGAACCTAATTGAAAAAATACTGTGCAAAATCACACGAAACAACGTAAAACCTATACTGGGAAAAACCAGACAAAAAAAACTAAGCTAACGATACCTCCAAACATGGCCAACATACTATTTATTACACCCTAACTGATTTCTAGACTTTATTGGATTGCTTTAACTTATGACTGAATTTTTTCCCTTCCATTTCCAAAACTGACACCAATAAAAAAATATTTAACTAGAAATTGGCCAAAATACATGGGAATGACAACAAATATTTGAACCTAGCTTCTAAACCAAAGCACAAAATACAACTGTAATCTCACAATGCCAAAACTATTAATACACAGAAATCTGTGGCACCATTATTGCCTACAAAAAATGACTAGTATTTATGGCATTTGTTAATTATTTACCTTATTTTCTAGTCATGTGGATATAACATGGAAGGGTTTTATGTGTTTTGCACAGTAGATAATAAGTAGTCATTTGTGTAGCATGAATGATTGCATCTTTTATATGCATATCAAATTAAATTGTTTTTTATTTTTACAAACAACGTAGATTACTTCGGGACTAAATTCTTTCTACTTACCTTACCCTTAAAGCCAGTTATTAAATTAAAATGACAAACTGTAATACAGATAAACTCTACCTTATGCATAAGTAATTTGATAATGTGATAGAGAGCTGTAAGGAATTTAGAGTCTGCAGAGAGCTTCTCCAAATTCAGTGCTTGACAGCAAACCTTGCTCAGCTCACATATTCTGTTTAGTTCAATGAAATCTATCTCATCTTGACACTTAACAGCAGTCACGTAATATGCAAGCTGGACCAACAATACCTTCGCTTCTTCCTCATTACTCATACTTCCGAAATCATCCTGTAACATCAAAACATTTTTTGAAATGTAGATAAATTATTACCAATTAAGTTATTGGTATTTCAGACACAACATATTTTCTTCAACCCAGGTAATGCACTACGGAGGCTAAGAATGGAGTAAACTGCCTTGCTGGGGAAAGAATGGGAAAAAATGCAGCTTGAGATACCACAGTATACAGACTGTCATTTTTAAGTGGGTGACAAAGGCATATACATACTTAAATAATGCTTCTTTTAAACATATAAGAACTAAGTTTATTGTAGTTTGCCAATTATGTGAGACAATAGATTTGTCCGCGTGGTCTGTACCTTCTACAACTTCTTCAACCAAACCGTTCTACTGACGGGTGTAATTACAACTTCTGCCCTTGGGTGCTGCAACTTCTACACCACCTCCAGGACGTGAAAAAGACAGTGCAGAATAAACATGATAAGCAGGAATTTCAGATTTTGAATTTTAGATAACTTCAGTAAGTAGTTACATACATGTAGTTTTGACATGACGAGTGTTCTAAAAATGAATGCTAGGATCGTGTTTGGTTAAAACTAGGTTAAATACAATTACGAAGATGTATGATTGAATACATATACTGTATAATATTAATACTGCTATAGGCCGCCCATGAATTTGAACTGCATGTATATAGAAAAAAAAAAACTTTTGTAACTTACTTTGTGTAAATTATTTCAGGGTTCTTACAGCAACATACAATTAAAATTCAAGGACTTTCATGGACTTTTCAAGGACTGTTTACCAGTATTTCAAGGACCACAGTAAATTACATTTGATATGACAAATTTTTATTTGAATGTTTAAGGTTTTATTTGCAGCATTTCTATTACTGTTTCCTCCCCTCCCTCTCCATAGAACTGAAGTTCACCTATGGTAAATGGACAAGAAATTTTATATTTCATTTAAAATTAACACCTTCATATTTAATGGAACACCTCTTATTTACTAAAAAGTTTCACGAAAATAAATTACACTGAATCACAAATTAAGTGCATTTTAAAGAGAGATATTTCGTTTTCAAAATATTCCATCTGTTACTGGTTCTAATGTAAACAAATATGGCTGATGCCATGATCCTGCTTAAGTATTAGTATACATTAGAGTATTTTATTCTCAATTGAAGGTATTCAATTACCACTAATTATATACTGTAACTGAATAAATAAAAAATAAGTAAGCAAAATGAAATATTGTCTGTCGCTAATCGAGCGACATACACTTAGAGATGGGCGCTATCGACTGAAATTTACTATCGACTATCTAAATGATAGCCAGTACATATTATCGACTGAAAAGTCGATAGCTTTCAATCGACTACTTTTTTGCCTTAAAATGTACAGTTGGCAAAAGTTTTGGCTGTGAGCAGCTGTGATTCAAAGTGCGCTGCCTCGGAACACATTAGTACTGTAGGATAACTGTAATACAAAACATTAAAGTACACTACATGGCAGCAGTTAACATTTGAATATGATTTCCCTTTCTACTCAATTTAGCAATTTAAGTAAATACAATTTAACAAATTAGTATCGATATGACAATATGTAGTCATGCCTTCAAACACAAAAGATTATTACTCTAAGAAACTGTACAAAAAATTTAATTTCAACAAAATTAAATAAATAAAATAAATATTACATTAACATTATCTGACAAAGTGTTTATACAACAAAATGGCTTGATTTTTATAGTTGGGAAATACGTTAATTGCAGTATTCTAGATAAAATAAGCTTAAAAGTGTAATGAATCACCAATTATAAGTATGTGTGTATATATATATATATATACACACACAAACACACACACACACAGATATATATGAAATAAAAACACATGAAATTTAAAATTTTCCTCATTGCAATACAAAAAACGTTTCATTATGCTGAGGTGAAACATTGTACGTGTCATGGTTGGATGGATAACAAAGTCCCAGCGGAGCTCCACCCATACTTTGTGCGCAAAGATGAGTTGTCTGTGTACAAAGGATGTGTGTTGTGGGGGAATAGGGTAACTACCCCATCATCTCTAAGAGCACAGCTTCTGCAAGTACTCCATGAAGCACATGATAGAATTGTAAGGTTCAAAGCATTAGCTCGCAGCTACATGTGGTGGCCCAAAATGGATGCTGATATTGAATGGACAATCGTTGATGTGTGCAATGCCAACAGCAATTGGCCATTCCCCTCCAAGTGAAAGGTAGCATTTGGGTTCCAGAAACAAAACCTTGGGTGAGAGTGCATATGGATTTTTTTTATCCTTTCCAAGGGCAAGTGTTCCTCATAGTGGTGGATTCTTATTCAAAGTGGCCAGAAGTGAGAAAAGCAAACTCAATGACCTCTGCATCTGTCATTAGAGAACTAAGGGATACATTTAGCTCTCACGGCCTGCCACAGTGTATTGTCTCTGACAATGGTACAGCATTTACGTCAGAGGAGATGAAAACTTTTCTTCCTAGAAATGGAATACGATTCATTCGAACAACGCCATTCCATCCACTTACCAATGGGTAGGCAGAGAGAATGGTGCAGACCATTAAGGGCAAATTAAAGAATCAGTTAGGGGGAGGCTGGCAGACATAATTGGCTCGTATGCTGTTTATGCTAAGTACAGCCACCAACAGGTCTCCAGCAGAAATGCTGATGGGTAGAGAACTACGCACAATACTGGACCAAATCAAGCCACGGGAGCACGAGAACCAGCAAAAGTGGAGATGTCCGGAACGGGTGAGAACTTTCGAAGTGGGAGACCAGGTGTATCGCCTGTATAAGGAACGGACGAAATAGTGTCCAGGTGTGGTAAAGGCAACAGAAGGACCATTAACTTATGTAGTGTCAGATAGTAATGGTCAGACATGCAGATGCCACATTGACCAGCTTTTAAAGATAGTGGGGCCTTCAGGACCAGAGAAGAAGAGCAAGGTGATTGAAGGAACACCAGGAAGAGAACCAGGGTCTACAGGAACACCAGAGAAAGAGTTTCTTAGAGCAAGCAATGAGAATTCTGCAAGGACACCACAAGGGCAGATGACACCTGGAGAAGACGATGAGGAGCCATTCAGAGGATTTGATCTGCAGGTGGAAGAAGGACATCAGCACCCGTAAAACCTGCAACAGCAGCAGGTCATAACAGAAGGGCGAACTTCTGGGAGAATCAGACACGCACCCAGTAGACTGACTGATTACGTGATGTAACAAGTTAAGAGGAAAGATATGTTATGTATTATAGTGTGTGTGTGTGTGTGTGTGTGTGTAAATGGTAAAGGTATTTTGGACCATGTTAGGTTGGACACACTGGATGTTGTGTACACGGCAAGAAGGTTAGGTTGGCCAAACAGGTTTATGTTATAAACTAGTACAGTAATGGCGACAGGGCGGCGGTACCGAATGGTTTACATTGGACGTGATCCGGTTATGATAAAACAGGCACCGTTACAGATTACAAGGGCCTTAATTAGCATTTTGAAAGGTTACGTAGCTGTATATGACTGTTGTTATACTGACCTTAATGTCATCCAAAACTTCTTTCAACTTTCCAGCAAGAATATTTTTCAACCTGCTACATGTAGCTTTATTCATTGTGATTCCCACCTGTAAAATAATAATAATAATAAAGCCAACAAAAGTACAGATGCCTACACACAAGGTTACTAAGAATACAGTATATCAAATAAGATGTAAAGAGAATTCATTACATGTCCATGGTGTTCCACAAAGAAAAATCAAATGCCAACTAAGCACAATTTATTATTTTATGAAAGTAACCTCATATTTGTACTAATTAAAATTTTCATACTAATTTTACTTATAGATGCCTCCACCCTCTCAGGAAGTCCCCAATTCAGTCCACCACCCTCTAATCTCCAAGATCATTCACTTTTCCCATCAACACTCCATGAGGTACCTTATCAAAGGCATTAAAATCAACTATAATAAATAAGCATCCACTTGCTTTCCCCCAACCACTACATGTACCAAATCTTCCAGTAGACCTGCTGGCTGAGGTTTGCACGAGAAGTAGCTTCTAAATCCATGCTGGCACATCACAAACTGGTACCGGTACTTCCTATTCACAACATATATTTACCAAGTACTGCACTACCAATCTCTCCATTGCTTTCCCAGCAGTCAATTTTAGACTAACTGGTCTGTAACTACCAGGACTTCCCTAGTCCTCACCCTGCTTGTAGATTGGAACCACGGTGGCTTCCTTCCAACCTTGCGGTAGTTTCCCTTCCTCCAATGACAAGCTGAATAACACTGCTAAACTTTTATTAATAACTCAGAAACAAATGGTTTTCAGACATACGTTTATATGAACATTTTTTTCTTCTATTGGTGTAAGGAACCTACCCATGAAGTTTGTAAAAGTATTTTAGAAACATCCTGTATATTCTGTAACCCCTCTTCTGTCCTAGCCAGTAGGAAAGAACCATACCATGACTGACTGCACAGTTTGACAGTCTGTTGTTATAGGCTAATGCTTTCCTGTGATGTCTGTGGCTTACACGTTTTTTGTTGAAAATTTGCTTCAATTATTAGTACCCAACCAAACATTTTTCAATCCTTTGTTTTGCTGGCTAAATACATTTCTGTTTCCACTAAGTACATATGAATGCTGAATTTTTATTTTCCTTTTAGTTTTGTTTGTTTCCTATGTCAGTCAAGTAGCATTTTTCCACTCTATTCTGTGGCTATTGTACCTAGCATGTTCTGTTGGTTTGGATTTTTGAACTTCACCCTTCTTCACATTATTTTAGGTATGTTCTTTTAAGGTCAGGGTCTTTAATTTATTTCAAACAATTGCAAATAACGTGAATATTTTTCAACCAAATAAAAGTACTGTTTGCTAGTAAAAAATTGTTTTTCTTCATTTTGGCTTACTGTGATAAAATATGTAATACTTCAGAAGCAAAAATCTAAAAATCTATTTGGTGTACTGCAACAGAAAAATTCAGATACAAACTATGATATATAAGTGATAAAACTATAAGAATGAATGTTTGATATATGTATTAATTTGCATTAAAAAATATTTTTGAAACCCCTTACAAACTTAAGCACAAGGCCTTAATTTAAGCATGTAGAAAGGGGTCTTTTGTCTGCCAGTCTCTCCAATATATACACAGCCATATTCACAGTGGATCTGATACACACAGTTTTGAGTTTGTGACTTGTCTGACTTTGGTTTTATTTTTGTAAACATGTTTTTTATGGAAATGTCTGATTTGAAAGCTATCCGAGATCCATATTTATTACCCAAACGTCTTATTTTTTCCGAGAGGCCATGAACATATGGGATAACCAGAGTTCCAAACCAATTTTTGGTCGTTTGTTCATTTACGCCTATAACTGTAATGTTAGATTTTAGATTACGTTTTACAATATCAACAGGATAACCATTTGCAAGCAATTCATTTTTTAAAGTGCATATGTTCATCTGCTACTGCTCGTTTGTGTGCAGATATTTTCAGCTCAGTGCGGATAATGCCAGTCTTTGTACTCTTAGAGTGGTTGAAGTCGAAATGGAGGTATTGGCCAGTATGTGATGGTTTCCTGTGCAATTTTGTAAAAATTGTTTGTTATTCTTTCATTATGAACACATTTGGAACTGGAATGCTGCTGTTGGTTTCTGTTTCGTAAGACTGTTATAATGTACTATATCTCATTATTAATTATTCTTATTCAATATTGTATACATTGTGTTCAATGGCTCCATCTTGTCATGGAAAGAAACAAACTTCGAAACCAAGGAAGAGAAATTAAGCAGAAAGGGCACAAAAAGAAGAAATGAAATAATAATAATTATTACCATCGTAGTTCACTGTATGAGTATGTAATGAAAAAGTTTTATTTATTTTAAGAATTATTTTAAAAGTAACTAAATTATTATATAAACTTACAGTCGCAAGCTGCATTATTTACCGCAAGCTGGTTTATGGTACAAAAAATTTCCATGATAAGAGTCTTGAATATTTTAGTAAATAAATATTATTTGCAGAATAACAATTTAGTCATTAATACTGCTCGTGATTCCCGTAACAATATACAGTAATAATTAGTAAAATTAAATAAAATTTTGATGGCACACTTTAACTTTATATTATTTGTTGAAACACTATAAATATTTCTTTAAGTTTTTGTATAGGTTTCCAAATTTTGAAAAATATGGTACAGATATCTTGTCTTGAGATATAATATTCCTCTGATTTTCTATGCAGCCATGGTGAATTTAATTTTTTTTTTAAATAACACAATTTATTTCATTAAAATATTCAGCATCCACAAATATTCAGCATTTACAAATATGAAAAAAAAAAAAAAAGTCTTTGTATAAGTTAGATACAATATTTAACACATTACACACACAATCATTGTTTATTTGTAGAAGCCTTGTCACTTTACAGTTTACAAAATACAATAATTATTGTAGTACAAGAGGTACGTACATAAATGGTGTGGCATAAATTATTCTGTGACACTGTGTGGCAATTCTATTGTGATGTTTTCAAAATATTTAATTGAAATTTAGAAGAATCAACGCAGGCATTTATTTTTGTGAGTTGTCCCATATAGTGTATCTAAAGCAGTTATTTTTTAATTATGTAGTGGTTTCATGCAGTTTAGGTGGTGGAAGTCATTGGAGCACATTGCTACAGCAGAATTTCACATTTTATATGTCAAAACACAAAACAGTATAGTAGTAATATCATAAATACTAAGCCACGCCTAGAAACATTTACATACTTCATCCTAGGCCGAATGTTGTTTCATGATGTCTGTAATAACATCACGAAGACAGCAGATTAAAAAACCAATGATTGCGGATAAAGTTATCAAGTGTCCGGCAAAAAGACATGTCTCACTTGTACATGTATTTTTTAGTCCGGCCAGATTTTTCTTGATGCTCAAAGATGTCTGGGTTTGTAACAGAATAAGACATTATTACCTACATTAAATATTTTCTGTTAGTACACAACTGCAGGCTGAAATTATCTTCATGAAGTTGCTGTCCCACACACAAGGCGGCTCGTCACAACACACGTGTTTCATGCACCTGGCTGTTCACATAACCGTATTATGTCTTTGATATAGTATGTGCATACTTGAATTATTATATGTATGAGAAGTACTTGTTCTTTAAGAGTGAGAACTAGCTAGGTAGTACTAGACGATTTAAGGGGTCCCAGCAATACGTTCAGCCACATCTTCATAAAGAGCAGCACTCTCGTAGCTTTTATGGTGCTGTCAATCAGCAAGGACCATGTCTGCCACTGTGTCTGGCTTGGCAGAGCTGAGCCTGCTGGGCACACTTGTATACATCTAAGGGAAAAAAAGGAGGGGGGGGGGCAGAAGGCTGTGAAGAAGTTATTGACGCTTCTTCTTGCTACCTGCAATTCTGCAGAGACCCAAGGCTGTGCAACATGCATCTCTTTTCAATAGGCTGGCCACTGAGAGGGTGTGGCCTGTGGGGGGGAACGTGATACAGGATCGTGCTTCACCATTCTGAAAGGATTTCCATACAAATACTACGCTCTTCATGCTGTGATATATTTGGTAATTATTCCAGCATTTATAAATATCAGAACAAAAATTTTCAGCTATGTATAGTCACTAGTAAAACGTTATTTAGATTGATAATCGTATCCTGAATTACGATCGAGTCAAGTCATGGCCACAGACGGTTGTTTTGTGTTACACTACCAGAATGATTTATTATGATAGGCCAGAAATTTTATTCCATACAGTTTGCGCTATTTGCTCCAATAAAGAACCTCGTACGAATTTTTGGAAAATCTTACAAAAATGTTCTACTGAACAAATGCGAACAAAAAAAAACAGTAACTAACTTTTGACCCATCAAGTCACACTTATTCAGGATTAAATTTGAAATATATTGGAAAATCAGTATACCATTATTCAACATTATAAATTTTACAAGCTAATATACAACAATACTTTGATCATTTTTAAGACGAAAATAATACAAATGGATTCGAAAGGCTCCCATTTTAGCAAGTGTGAAATTTGCTACAAATTGAAATTTGCTACAAATTGAAACTTAATATGGCAGAGAAAGATCATTTATCGCTCTTATTTCTGTCTACTGCCTTGATAAAGATTGCATGGATAATGTGCCAGTGGCAGTGAGAGGTAACGAGTGGAAGGCGCCTCCAACAAAATGTTATGAAACTTTTATTAATTAGTTTTACACATGTGTTTGTAGTGGCTGGGTGGCTGTAGTCAGAGGTAGGCACTTGTATTGAAATTAGTTAGTAGATAATGTTTTTCGTTAAGGTTACGATTGAATGAAATACTTTACTGAAACACTGTGTCTTTACATAGTTTACAATACAGAATACTACACATTGTACTACACAATTTAAACGACTATCGACGGACGGCGTCAGGCCGTCGGACTCAACTTACAACCATCCCGGCAAACTGGTGAAGGCTGGAAGGCTTGTAGAAGACAAACCCCGATTCCCCCAATACATTGCGTTATATTACATTTCAGTACATGTGGAGAGAATCGCTGAGGCCCTTGTCTTGTGCAACTACTGACCTAATTGCACTGTGATTTTCGTTAGCCTGTCCTACAGGCAAGGCTCTTAGTGTTCTTAACAACAGGTCACTGATAGGTTATGCAATTTGTGGTGATAAAAACAAGAGTTGTTGGTAGCGTCAGAGACAAAATATGAAATATTACTCCAAATTGATTAACTATAGTTAGGTCTCTTCACCCTCCCCTGTCCTTTCCCTGTCTCCGCCTGTCTTTTACACTTACATACGCACACGCGCAGCAATCTATTTCATTTAGAGTTAAAGTATTTATAACAGATGTGTAATTTGAAAAACTTAAATATTACAAAAAAGTGGCCTATCTTACCCTCTATATTCAAAGTCAGCAATATAGTAAAAGTTAAAAAATGTAAAAGGATTCCCAACTATTAATGATGTAAACAATATTTACCAACATTTATAATAATGAGCGAAAATAATTCACTAAATCTTACCATAATTGTGTGCACAAATCACTTTAGTATTAATTCATATCCTTGAACCAGATTATAACTTGAAAAAGAGGAATAACTAGTTTATTAAAATAACCTAAGATTGTGAAAACCATAAAGTGAGGTTACTTTATGTGACACATTTAATTTTAATAGCTAAGCACGATGAAATCCTTATCAATATAACTTAGAAAAAGTTAATATGGTGTAAAGTATCCAAGTTTTGGTAAACAAATTCCTCATATAGTAATGCAAAACACAAGGGGAAATTCACGTTGAACTAAGAAGTTTGTAGGCAACTAACATCTTAGATCATGAGAGAAGATGTGGAAACGATCACTCCTGTTGGAGGTGAGTGCTCTAATCACTCCACCAACTGCAGTTATGAAAGTCACACTGTTAAAAGAATATCTTGGCAAATAAGACTAAATAAAGCAGTTTATTTACAATCACCTCGATATGGATGTGTAAACTTACAACTAACAGTAAATTACCTAACTAGGACCACATTAAGACTTCACAGAAGTAACAAACAGAGATAACTTATCCAATAAATGTTGCTACAGTTGGCTTACACTTTCATGTTCTAACTTACTGAACAATTCCACGTTCAGACATTCGGAAAATAATTGTTCACTATTGAATCAGGATTGTGCAGTATAAATATTGACCATATTGAATGATAACCCAGTTGCATGCTGTACCCGTGCCTTATCTCCGTTATCTGGTCACCCAGCGAGTTTTTACGGCATTCAAAATTTTGTTTAGATGAATTTTCATTGCTATTTTTCTGGCACAGTCAAAAAATGTCCAAAAGAGGAAACTGAAATACTCGAATTCATAAATATACCTTTTATTTTATATCTTACTTAATTTACTTGGTAAAACATTGTTTCCAAGAAATTATGACTAAAATATGCATAGTCTATCCGAGATAGTATCTAATGCATGCCTCTGTTTTCCATAAATGCTATAATCAAGCATTGATTTCATTGACAAACATCTGATTGCACGTTAATGTAAAAATAGATGGCCACCGTCTGAAGCAAATACACTAGTATATTATTGTTGTAATGGAAATTGTTTTTGTAAGTAAAGTGTTCCTTTAGTAGTTTTCAAAATTAACTGTGGAGCATAAAAATGCACGAGTGTGTGTGTCATATATAGTCTTTTATATATATATATAAATTTTAGTCACATAATTAAATTAAAGTTAAAAAATATAAGTATAACTCTCAACTTGGGAATTCTTAGGCTACATATAATTTGAAACCAAATTAATTTTAAAATTAGTCTTAAAATGTGCTCTGAAAAATGCATAGCATTATTAAAACAGCACATTAGTTACATGTTACAAAAAACTGTGTGCCCATATCATTTTGATTAAATTTTGTGATTTCTTAAAAAAAACAATAACTGTGAGTTAATATAGGAAATTATGTGATTAGATAATAACTACACAGTTCTCAATGTGGTGATAAATAACTGGGAATAAAGTAATGACCAATTTGGTGTACAGTATACAAATTAATATCAATGAAACTTACACTAAACTTTAGTTAAATTATGTGTTTTATCACATCTTGCAAAGTAAGATAATTCAAAAGAATGCCTCTCTACTATGCCTAAGAGTTATACGATTTATGCAGATTTTCTTTCTGTGAATAAATAAGTAGCCTATGTCAAAAATATATTATAATGATGAATTTTAAAGCATTGGCTATATAGTGCATTTAGCTGAATAGTCAGAATGTGAAGATGTATCAATGTGCAAAGGAGATGTAGAGCTAACAAAAATTATACAGTATATTTACCACGCACATACATTGTGCATTTTTTTTTTTACGAAAGTTCAACAATTCATTAGGTTTAAACTGATTTCATGGTTATATATTTTCCTGCTTTCGACTACTCTAAATGTAGGGTTCTTTGACACGTCCGTACATAAATTTACTTTTTCAAAGTTTCCTTTTCTTGTTATTATCTACGAAAAATAAATAACTGGTTCGGTTAGTTTATTTATAGTTGCAAAAACCTCTCTCCCAATTCCAAGCCCATTTTTCTTTATGTAATTTTGTATATGTACGGTTGGCAAGTGGGGTCAGTAGACACAGGCCATGGAAATCTATAAGAAATTGCTCTGTCCACAAACTTTGTGCCTTGGAGTGTGCCAGGCTGATGTACATACATGCTATTCAAGATTTCCTGTTGACCCTTGTAATCCCTTGCAGACCTCTTGCTGTGAGCCCCCCTACCTACCTCGCAGCAGCCAGAGCAAGTAGTTTTCCAAACTGCCGTCTAGCACCACCTTCCAGGTAACCATACGCTGATAACATTTATATCTGCTTTTTGTATGTTTTTTTTTTTTCATCTTTACATACAGTGCATGCATGTATGTCATACCTCATCCGATTCTTACAGCGTATCTTGTGACATACCACAAACAAGTTTTAATATCTTTAACTGGAGCGCCATAGTTTACATTTTTCGGACACACTACACCCCAAGCAGATTCAGTGTTGTCCATATATCCACATTTTAATTAATTATGAAATAATTATGGTATGTACAGCGATGGAACTTTACCAAAGCACAAAAGGAGGTTATTTTCATATGTAGTGCAAGTATTAAGTTTCTATCTTTACAAGAAGGGCACCAAAAAATTGACAGTCAGATCAATTAATTATTTTAAAAAATGTTAATTATCAAAGTTAATTACGGGTGGAAATACTAAAAATTTTGCAGATACAATATACATTACGGTATGAAACGGTGTTCAAAGTTCCGTTGTGAAATTCTGGAAAAATATTTTCTAGGACTCACTTTTAACATTCAAATTGTTATTACATGAAAATGTGTGTTTGCTAGTATTCAAATTGGTTTTTCATATGAAAATAGCATGTGATAATTAATTTACGCATTAGAAAAATTTTCATTATCATACTTTTCAGTGAAATGATCTCTTTCGCGAGGTGAATGAGCTTTTATTTCTCAGTGTCTGGTAACCCTAGTCACTGAGACTAAGGGTGGGATTCATAGTCGTAACTTAAGCAACTTCTTGGTCAAGTCGTTCTCGTATGACGTCACAAATGCCTATTCAGTGTCATAAACCTTTCTTAAGACCTGTCTTAAGCACATGGCCTCGACGAAGACAATCTTATTTTCTAGTGGCTTGAGAGCAGATATTTCTGTTGCATAGTCACTGCTTGAGAAGGTC
>PNEQ01002930.1:53041-64191 GCA_003012365.1 Medauroidea extradentata | reverse complement strand
GTAGAGCGTGCTAGTAAGAGTGATTTGCCCAAGTGCCCATGTGTATTCATTGATGTAGTATAGTTTATGTAACTCAAGTAATCATTGTATTAATTAATGATTGTGATGTAGCTTATGTAAAACATTGGTATGCATATAGAACCATAATTGTGATGAGCTGTTGTACTAAGAGTGTACTTAACACTTATGGTTTGTCCCTCGGGAAAAGCCATTGCGTGTTAAGTGGGGGGTTGTGACGTGCACTGGCACGTAGCACTTACTTGGTCTCTTATCATACAGTAATTTCAATTTTTTTTGTCTTGATATTTTTTTCTCTGTTGTTTATAAGAAATTAAGTAGGCCAACTTAACCAGGTATAAGGATGTATACGGCGGGATCCAACATATTAATTGGGGATGCGAGTAGAGAAATTTACATTAAAATTTTCTTTTTAATTTTAAATTTAACTTTAAAGCAAGAGAAAAGTATTTAATTTTACGTGTCAATGTTATCGGATTTATGTTGTGTTTAGACTCATTTTAAAGCTAATTTAATTTCAAGCAACTTTTCTAAGTAAACTTTTCTTATATTTTGCCTTGTTTGGATTTTTTTAATTTCAAGTAGCCTCTTAGCTTGCTTCTCCTGGAATGGGATTTATGTGGCAGGCTAGTCGTAGTTCTCTTGTTTGGAAGCACGTACCGAGAAGTGCTGGTTTTTTAAATTTCAAATAAGCTCTGAGCTAGCCTGTGCTTGGATGGATTTATCTGGCAGGCAGGTCAGAGTTCACTCGCTTGGAGGCACGAACAGGGACGTGCTGGAATGCGGGGGCTCTGCAGGGCGTTTCTCGATCTACGTGGGTGGTAGTGTCGGGCGCAAAACTCCATGAAGGTGTTGATCCGCGACAGATTGATGACGCTGCACATCCCCCAATTAATAAACAAATAAATATTTAGCTGGTATTATGAAATAAAATGCTTTGTAAATTTATCAGTATCTATGTTACGTACAATTTTTAGGTTATAAACGTCAATTAACCAGCTTTTTAGGCACGTTGGATCTTGATGTATCCCTTCGCCGCTTGGCCGAGTAAGTCCGAGTGTCCGCCCAGGAAGATATCAGTCGAAATGTCATGGCGGGACAGGGAGGAGGTGTACGGGAGCGCTGGCGCGGGGAAGTCAAGCCTCGGGGGCGAAATCGCTCTGATTAAATTTCATCTGGTTTAAAATTTTACTGTTCTCTTTTACTCAGTAGCTCCAGGCGTGCCAAGGTATAGCACCATATAGAATAGTATAGCCATCTTGATGAGTGAAGCAAATTACGAGTACTAAGTTTGTAAACCGCAATACCGTGCGTCTCTATTGTCTTGGGCAGACACTCGGGAGTAGTTGTTTTGGGCGAACTATCTCCGGTCATGTCACCGGTTAATCTTGTTATTTTGGTTGTTGACAATGTACACCTATTTATATTGGATCACAATCGCAGCTGCAAAATAAATAATCGTAAAACAAATAGGGGTGTTTCTTTTGGTGTCGTCATCCTGCAAGCTACATCTCTCAGTAACAACAATAACCCAAAGCGCGTAAGCCCGTTACACGTGTCGCAGTGTGCCAAGGAACTACATATATAACTCTACAGACGACACATACAACACGGCAGAGCGAAACAGCACCATCACATTCTGTTGCCGCGTACAGGGACATCGGCGACGTACTTCCAACATCTAGATAATAACTACAACAGAGCGACGTAGGAGACCCACTACATTCTGCCTCCCCGAACAGGAACTCATAACCTCTATATATCTGTATAAACAAACAACACCACAGATGTAGAAGCAGCCCGGTTACAAATTGCTGATATTCCCTGAGAATATTACCAACGCCCAGAGTTTCATTGGCAATAGTACTACTGGCGGGCTGGTTTTTTATACTGTCTGCACAGTTCAGGAAGCGTAGGCACTTTGGCTGATAGTGGTACAGCAGGAAGAATAATCCGGCATCTTTGCACAAGTATTTACAGAAGCACTTTGGCTGATTACAAATATGTTACAGTATGATCACAGTTCAACTTGACACACTTACAGTCACAAGATAATTGGCTACTTTTCTCGTCACGTGAATCGGAAATGGTTCATGCTGGATCAAATATGGCCAGACTTTCAGTCCTTGATAGTCTCTCTCAGAGTAACATACAAGATGCACAAGATTGTCCGATACTCGTTACATTTAAAATGGTGTGCTCCCGAGTTAACTGTTACTGGCGGCGCCATTAGGCATACCTTGACGCTCGAGGGGGAGGTAGGTAGGAAAATTTTAGGTGAAGTCAAGGATGTCACTGCTGGCGACACAAGATATAGTTACACACAAGTGGGGCCTTTCACACGTCACCCACTTGTGGCGGATTATTGTGTGTGGGGCTGAAGGGGCCTTTCAGATGTCACCCAACAGAGCGGAGCGGGAGCAAGTGGGGCGTTTCAGATGTCACCCACTCAGGAGGGGAGTGTTAAGGTATCCTGGAGGCTAGGCTAGGTCCTAAATGTCTGACTACTGGAGCTGAAGGCACTCTTTATAGACCAGGGCTTTAGGAGGTTGAGCAGGGTGGGTGGCCTTCCGGAGGGGGGGGGGGATAACGGTACCTTGGCGAAGGCAGGCTGCAGGAGCAGGTAGGCCAGCTATCCTGTGAGAAAATATTGCTGTGTGGGTGCGCGAAACTACTCACAACAATAAACATTTCCCAACTATAGCACGTGTTGTGTATTTTATGTGAAAAGGAATTAAAATAATAATTAAGGCATGAAATATCGAGGTTAGTTACGTGACAATATCTCTCAGCAAATCGTTTACAAAAGCCCATGATTCTGGTTTTCTAGGTACGGGGCCTGAGAGGTACACAAACAAACTTGTGAATAACAACTATATACTAAATACAAGCCTAAGAAAAATATTAACACCCAGCGAATAATAGCGGGAGTGCGGCATCAAGTAGTACGATAAACATCCTATTTTAAGTTGGTAAAAATTGGGTTAAGGCAAATTGTGGCAGAATGCAATATACCGTATTCGCCCATGCACCCCTCGCACCCATGTATACCGCCCACCCCTTTTTTAATATGACAAGTTTTGGATTTTTTTACATTGAAATTCTAACCATTCAAAACACTTCACTTCTACCTATGTACAAATGGCTTCCTGTATAGAAAAAGTAGAAGTTTGGAGAAGAAAAGTCTAAACCTAAGATGGTAGATTATCATCGTCGTCATCACTGCTGCTTCCTACTACTTCAATAGTGCTGCCCTCTGAATTCGTGTCACTCTCCCAGACAGGATCGTCACGCTCGTCGAGAGCATTACTGATGCTTCTTTGGCGAAACTCTTGACAACAAATTGTTCTCGAGATCAGATCTCACGCCATCTTAATCCACCCACAAATTTGTGCCAGAGACTGTTTAGTGTAACCTGCCCATCGGAGTGTAGCTGTGCTCAGCGCTTGCCAGCCACTCGGTGTACAGACATTTAAAATGTGCTTTAAAAGGCCGGGTCACGCACACATCTAGGGACTGCAGCATCAATGTCATGCTGCCTGGAATGGTGACCTGGTCAGCATTCCCTTCTTGAAGTAGTTTTCCCCGTTTTCTGTTAGGTGGCCACGATAACTATATAGAACAAATAGGCTTCTTTGTTTCAAAAGGGCTGCAGGGCGGCATTACCACACACACTTTAACCATTCAACATATTGTCCATCCAGCCTTTCTCTTGTGCCCTCCCGAAAATTCCTGGTGGCAATTTTTCATTCTTTGGTATCGACTTTCGCCTGAAGATAACGAACGGAGGAAGCTTCTTACCGTCGGCCAACATAGTAAGCATGACGGTACATTGCTGTTTTCCATTTCCACCTGTCTTTATTTGCACTGATTTTGCACCACGTGCCTCAATTTTGGTCTCGGATGACATTTCGAAGTATACGTAGGTCTGGTCAGCATTTCCCATTTGCCCTAGTAGGTAGGAGTGCTGCCGCAAGCAAATAACATGACATTGGTACTGCACCAACTTATCACTGTAGGCCTCAGGCAGTTGCTGGCAAACAGTGGTCTTACATCGCACAGATAGGACATTCCTTTAATAGAGACAGTAAATCCAGGATTCACACCTAGTTCGGCAGCAATCTTCAAGGCCTTCAAATGGCAGAAATCAGTCGAAACTGCGTAGCCGAACTGCCATAACTCTGTTATGTAAGCAGCCAATCTTTCTTCAACCTGTGGAAACTTTGCTTTCTTCCCCGTGAAGGCGCTCCTGTTCATACTGCTTTCCTGCAACTTGTGTTTCGTTTTTCGCCATTCTCTAATACGCGACTCCAAAATGTCGTACTTACAGCCTCCACACAGTTTCCTATCTCTTCTGCTTCCGTTATAACTTTAAGTTTTTCACCCACTGTGAACTAAGACAGTCATAAGTGCTCAAATAACTAGCAAAACACTACCGGTACTACGTTCGTACACGCTACAATAACTGTTCGGATTAACCTCCTACACACCGAGAACAATGCTGGCTACTACACATGTGACTACGTTATCGATTGTGCACGCCTGGCTCATCCGCATTCCTACGCCGGCATGTTTGTGCATGCGTGCCAAGCCATCCGCACCATTACCAGATCTCCACGCACGCCATCTACCTCCCTACATAGTGCGCGGAATTCAAATTATCAGTGGATTGGCGCACCCCAGTTTGGTGACCTAAATTTTGGAAAAAGGTGCATGGGTCACAAGGGCGATTACATAGAACCCTGTTATAGTGAACCCTCGTATAACGTTTTCCTGGTTGTAAGGCTTCTTATGTTTGGTCCCTTCAACTGTTTTATAACAAGAAATTACCCTCTTATAAAGAATTCACTTTTATAAAGTACACATTTTTTAGTCCCTTCAGAAATGTTATAGAAGGATCTTTTGTAATTACAAGAAATAATGACACTCTCCTCGTGAGTGGATGACGTCCGAAAGGCCCTACTTGCTCCCTTTTTGCTCAGTTAGGTGTTGTCTGAAAGGACCCCCCCCCCCCCAACTCCCACATATAACAATCCACCGCAAGTTGGTGACATCCGAAAGGGCCAACTTGTATGTAACCTAACCTTGTGTCACCAGCTGTGACATTACCTACCTTAACCCAAAATTAGTGCCTAGTGATGCTGCCAGTAACCTTAACTTGCACGCATGTCCTTTTGGATTTATCGAGTCTCAGATGAACTTGCGCCTTGTGTACATTACTCCAAGATAGACTCTTTATGAACAGAAGTACGTCTATCGAGGACCAGTAGATCTGTTTCCTACTTGCGCCGTGCTATGTGGTGCCCAGTAAAGCGTACTTCTAAAAGTGTATAGTTAAACTGTGACAAACTTGTAAAATACTCATGTTTAACAGAGTGTGATTAGTGAAAGTGTTACTGTTAATACCTCTGCAAAGTTCAATACATAAGTGGTAAATTGGAATCCAGTGTTATTTCGTAATTTCAATGTCTGCAGTGTTAGAAATTCACCTCAACCCTAAAGACAATGTCTGTATTATTGGGGACCGTAAACTCAAAACAGCCTGGCTTAGGAGAGAACACTGTAACCTTGCTCATCCAGATTTAAGTTGTGTAGTCCTACCTGCTATTCCAGTATCAGTTGAAGAGCATTGTTAAATGATTTTTAACCTGTGTCTGAAATACATAGATATTTGTTGTCTATGATGCTTAGTTCAGCATTTCAAAATGTTTTATAATTTTAAAGTGATAATATTTTGTTGTCTTTTCTTTTAGTCTTGTTACACCTTTACTGAGTTCGCAGTTGTGCCCAGAAGGTGTAGCAAGAGCTCATTGAACTGTAGTACAGCCTTCCTCTAGACTATTTCTCCACGTCATGTCTTCTATCTCTCTTGCCGACAGTAAAAACTACAGTCTACATTCTTACACAACACCCGCCAATAATTAGCGCCAAATTAATTGTTTTGTATTGGTTCTAACCCGGTTAAAACAATTAACTTGATCCACATAATTTGTTTGTACAGTATGGTTCATAAAATGTGAATTTCACGTCACCGGGAAGGATGATGATAGCGCTGCCTATCAGCCTATGTAGAAACTTTTTCGTTTCCATGGCTATGTCAATTTTTGGAAATAAATTAGATGTTCGTGCATTGCATACTCTCCAAACTCCTAATCTGTTTCTATTCAACATACTGGCTGTGATAGTGATCCCTGGCAACCACTTATACGTGAATTTTTCTACTATTTTAGGTAAAGACACCACAAAATTGTGTTTATTATTTCATTTGGTATATGTATGCTGTTGTGATGCTATCTATCCGTCATGTACACATATTCTTCCTACATTTGTATACAATAATCTGAAAGTTTTTTTTACTAATTAACTTAACATAAAATGTCGAAGGATTGTTTTGAAGATACGTTTGTTAATGCTGAAATTTCAAAATACAGTGAAATTTAATAAATACGTACATCTGTTTTTTTCTTTTTACACTGGTTAATGTTTACATTGAGGTGTTGTGCTGGCTACAAATTCATGTCTAGTAGATGCGCACCAGTGCATTAAAATTTGTTTCGATAGGCAATGAGAGATTGTAGCTTCCAATTACAGGTATGTATATTATTGTACAACGAACTTTGCAGTCGTGAGAAGACACTCAGGAACTCCCTTGTGTCCCCCCACCCTCTATCACTTGTCTTATTTTTCCATTAAACACCACGGAAGTCTGACTATGCGCTCGCAAGAAAACCCTCTGTACTCAGTTTTCTCATTTTTTTGGGCAGGGGTTAGTCGTATCTGTCATTCAGAGGCAGAGGAAGATGTCTGGATATTGATACAAATGTACGTTTTGGTTAATCCATTTCTTATTTTCCCGCAAAATGTTATGAAAATTGTGGCCCGACTAGAGGCTCTTTGCAGAACAAAACAATTTTAAAATTTATTGATGGGGTGCATGGCAAGATAGGCACCTGTCAATTTTATGAAGGTAGCAATTTTATGAGTTGGATGTATGGAACCGCGAGTATTCATAAAATTGGGTGTATAGTATAATGGGATGTTATTCTTGGTATAACTTGATGGTTGTAATGTCTTGATGCGCTGATAAAATGTGAGTAGTTTTACCAGCCATCTGTGTATTTTTGTTTGTGTAGTTCGTAAGAGTCCACAGTCCAGGCAAGAGAAGCAGTTGGCATTCCTACTGGCCAGGCAGAAAGAATTCAAGATTGCAGCTCTGCAGGCCAAGCAGAAAGGGGAGATAAACCAAGCTAAGGAGTACCTTAGACTTTCGAAAGGATTCGACCCTCTCATTGAAGCTTCCAACTGTGGCCTGCCTGTGGACATGTCTACAGTAAGAGATAATAGCTTTGTTTTGGAGTGCATGCTGTGGATTGAGGTTATTCAATAAGAACATTTTCAACACTGAGATAAAGCTTGTAATGATGGAATTCTGTTTAACTGAGAAATGAGATTTTTTTCAGTCAAAATAGGTATTTTGTCGTGTCCAAATGTGTGTTTCATTGTTTTTTGTTTAGCTGTCGATATTCAAAACTTTTAACTCTGTTTTTGACAATGTTGAACAGTACAACCTAGCATGTTTGCATAATTTTTCTGAAAATATGGCTTATGTAATGTATGGTAATATGAGTATTGAAAATTATTTTTCTATAGTAAAGATTTCCTAATAAATCAGATCAGTATTTTGAATTGGACATGTTAGTCACGTCCATTGCTAATATTTCGTTACTGGTGATTTTCACTCTTTTGCTCATTTATATTGCATTTATATTGCAACTGTGACTAATGACTTAGTTCTCTTGTGCTTCAACCTAAGCAATTGAATAATCTAGTGTAACTTTAAACGTATGTACTTATAATTGTGGTCCATTTAATCTGTAATTCAAGCTCTCCAATTGGCTGTCGGTTTCTTAACAAAGAACCTTATCATTTTCTTGATACTATAGCAATTTCTCATTTCAATTACATCATATCACTGACATAAGATAATACAATTTCCCACATTGCCATGTAAACAACTCCTTGTACTGTGCGTAGCTGAAAGTCACCCTGTCCCCCCGCCTTTAAGGTTTTACTTCAAGACGAAAATATGTGACAGAATGTCGCTGGCTACATTCAACTCTTTGTGTGTTATTTTGACTTTATTGTAAAGGATGGTAAACTTTGAAGTGTAACATCTACCCCCAACCAATTGGAACATTGTATGTCATGAACTAAGTAAGTTGTGTTTACTTTTCTGCTCAGTGAAATAGTTAATTGGCACCATAGGTACACTACACAGATTACTTTTTATTTTTGCAAAGTCGTAATTGTAGGCCAAAACTATTATTTTGACGTACAATGTACCCTAGAAAAGAGGTGTATAAGGTTAATTAAATATAATTGTATGCCACCTGAAAACAATTCACCTGTACACTATCAATGGAGGAAGAAACATGGATTAATATTGGTTTCAAGCTGTTTGTAAAAGAGAAGAAGAGTTGTATGAATAGAAGTATGCACTTAATCTTAACCAATTTTTTTTTTATCTTTTCAGGCAGTTATTTTATGTCCCACAACACTGTACACACATCTACAAGTTCCTTTGAAAACATTGCTTTGTCAAAACAAGATTTTTAAACAGCAGACGTACGACGTATATGAATATTGATTGTTATGCTCAAATTTCTTGCTTTCATTATTGATTGATCATGTTCACCTGTCTCAGTCCTATTTCGTTACTTATCTGAATCAACTGAAAAATAGCAGGAAACAGTGCAAGAAGCATTTGGACTTAATTCAGCATTTCCAGCACCTCAGCAGAATTTATTACTTCTTGCGAGCATAGCTGTGAATATTAAACAAACAATAAATACAAACAAAATATCTGATTACATATTCAGGCATCTCTGGGGTTCTTTACGGTAATGCCAATGTTAAATGTTTCATTTGCAAATCAGTTGTAAATGGTCATTTAATTGGCTGCGTTTTTAATGTCTTATTCTTTTGTCTGTCACAACTCTACTCTGTAGAAACATTCCACTTATCTGAAGAAGGATAATAGACATGCTTTGTAAACAAGATAAGTACTTGGCAGAGAGGATTAGGAATTCAAATTTTGTGTATGAAAGTAATTTATATTGTATTCAATAAAGGAAACAGAGATAGGTATAGGCATGAAAAATAATATTGTGATTGTGTTTTATGCATATTCTTTCACTGTTGTAACAACAATTTTTATGCATGGATAGCTGCAACATATTATATTTTTTATGTTGCTGTACTCAGGAAAATATTGTCTCGTTCTGTTTCAGGTACCAGTGCCACCTGATTCTAAAGTTGTGCTGGAATCTGATTTTGATATAGTAACAGTTGACGATTGCACTCCAGGAAGTGATGCGGAAATATTTGAAAAGTTAGAAGAAGATTTATTGAAACAAGCCAAGGTATTAGACTTTCTGTTGCTGTTAACACTCAATATCATATGCACCCAAACATTTTGATTGGAATTCAAAGGAAAAACTTCCTCTCCCCCTCCCCCCTTTCAATATATTTTTATGACAACTACGGCTTTGGTACATGGCATTTTTTAGGTACACATGCCCTTTTGAACAGAGGCCTGTACTTTCAACTGTTATTCAGACAGCTGATAGCACATCATTTATGGTTCCTGCCCGTACTCAGCTGTACCATGGTTCTAGCTGCATTAATGTATATTAGGGAGCCACACTAGACACACTGTTGCCAAGTCTGCTGCTGTACTGTCCTGTGAACCATGATCATCCCACCCTTGGCAATGCTATTTTTGTGGAGAAGGGGGGTGAGATTGGTACAGGGATTTTTACAGCATTGAAGTGACAAATGTTAAAATTTACATCAAGGTGGCACACTTGTCTTGCATTCTAAGGGACTCAGCTTTGATTCCCAGCCCAGCTATCCTGATTTAGTTTTTTATTTTCCTAAATCTGTCCTGGTAAATTGTGACGTGCACTGGCACGTAGCACTTACTTGGTCGCTTATCATACAGTAATTTCAATTTTTTTTTGTCTTAATTAATATTTTTTTTCTTCGTTTATAACAAATTTAGTAGGCCAACTTAACCAGGTATAAGGATGTATACGGCGGGATCCAACCTATTAATTGGGGATGCGAGTAGAGAAATTTACATTAAAATTTTCCTTTTAATTTTAAATTTAACTTTAAAGCAAGAGAAAAGTATTTAAGTTTACATGTTAATGTTATCGGATTTATATCGTGTTTGGATTCATTTTAAAGCTAATTTAATTTCAAGCAACTTTTCTAAGTAAACTTTTCTTATTTTTTGCCTTGTTAAGATTTTTTGAAATTTCAAGTGGCTTATTAGCTTGCTTCTCCTGGAATAGGATTTATGTGGCAGGCTAGTCGTAGTTCTCTTGCTTGGAAGCACGTACCGAGAAGTGCTGGTTTTTTAAATTTCAAATAAGCTCGGAGCTAGCCAGTGCTTAGATAGATTTATCTGGCAGGCAGGTCAGAGTTCACTCGCTTGGAGGCACGTACATGGACGTGCTGGAATGTGGGGAGTCTGCAGGGCGTTTCTCGACCAACGTGGGTGGTAGTGTCGTGTGCCACAACACTGAAAAGGTGGTGATCCGCGACAGATTGAGAAAGCTGCACATCCCCAATTAATAAACTAATGAATATTTAGCTGGTAGTATGGAGTAAAATGCTTTGTAAATTTATCAGTATCTATGTTACATACAATTTTTAGGTTATATATGTCAATTAACCAGCTTTTTAGGCACGTTGGATCCTGATGTATCCCTCCGCCGCTCGGCCGAGTAAGTCCGAGTGTCCGCCCAGGAAAGTTAGTCGTCGTACATCGGAGCTCGTGACCGGTCGCCGGGAGATGGCCGGCTGAATGTTTTGATCAGTCGAAGTGTCATGGCGGGACAGGGAGGACGTGTACGGGAGCGCTGGTGCGGGGAAGTCAAGCCTCGGGGGCAAAATCGCTCTGATTAAATTTCATCTGGTTTGAAATTTTACTGTTCTCTCTTGTACTCAGTAGCTCCAGGCGTGCCAAGGTATAGCACCATATAGAATAGTATAGCCATCTTCATGAGTGAAGCAAATTACGAGTACTAAGTTTGTAAACCGCAATACCGTGCGCGTCTCTATTG
>PNEQ01002930.1:0-52041 GCA_003012365.1 Medauroidea extradentata | reverse complement strand
CGTTACATTCGACCGCCCGGAAGAGGAACACATAACCTCCAACATCTAAATAACAACGTGGCGACGTAGCAGAGACGCATCACATTCTGTCGCCGCAAACAGGAACGACGTAACCTCCAAAATGTATATAAACAACAGCACGTGACGGCGAGAAGCAGCCCCATTACATTCTGACCGCCCGAACAGGGACATCTAGATAATAACAACACTGCAACGTAGACGTAGAAGGACCCATTACATTCTGGCGTCCCCGAACAGGGACATTGCAACTAACAACTATATATATATATAAACTACATCAGTAACATAGACGAAAGCCCCATTACAAAATATTGGAATGGTTGCTCACTAAGAACCATGGTCAATTTTATTCCATCCCACTTTTGTGTTGGGCTGAACCACTGATTTTGTTTTGTTAATGACCATTCTGTCGACAAGCTGCAAGTTGTACCAAACATCTTACTACACCAATATTTGCAACTGTTTAGAAAATTGTGCAACCTGTTTCACTAGTGCATTTAGCAGATTGGAATTATGTCCAGCTTTCAAAACGATTACTAAATATATATTTACTCTTTGATATTTTCACTTGACATTAAGAGTTTGTCATAGAGATTTTGCATTGGTTGGAATCTGATTATTCCATACTGCTAGGAGAGCTGGTGAAACATGTACATTCACCCATGCGTCTTGGTAGGAGTTTCTGATATTGATGTAGAAGATATTTGGAGGTTGCACTACCTACCTTTAAAAGACATAGGTAATGTAATAGCAGTTAAAAATATTTGGGGGTTGGGTGGGGGGGGGGCTGTTTCCTATGAGTACCAGTTTTATTCTTTCATCTTAACAGGTTGGCTCAAAAATTAAGCATGTTAAAAAAATATTTTTGTTATATTACATTCTTTTTGGGACCAGAAAAATTTGTGACTTGTGATACATGGTATTTTATTTTGCATATTTATGGTTTGAATGGGACTTCTAATTATGTAATTTTAAAAACTGTTTCAAATTACAAATGCCACAGTTTATTAATTAATTTATTAGTTATTTATTAATTTCTATTACTTTCTCCTGACAATTCATGTGATTTGTTGATAGTTCTTGAGACTGGCCATTCAAAATTGAGGTTCTACTTTAGTTTCCAGGTTTTACCCAATGTTCAAATAAAATGTTAAGTGACAGTTTGAAATTTTTGTAAAGTGAAATGTATTTCAGTAATGCTTTTATTTTTCATTTCAGATGTGTTTGACTACACGTGACCACTTCAAGGCAATTGGTGATGTAGCTAGTGCTAACAGATTTGAACAGCTTGCACTTCATGCAAAGAAGGATTTAAATGCCGTACAATGTGCACATCGGCGCGGAGAAGCAATTCCTAAGTTTCATTACGAAACTAAATCTTTTTCAATTGTGCAGTAAGTATTTTTATGGCTTCTGAGGTACATGGTACCCTGTTATATAAATTATGTTCTCTTTTACAAGAGCTAGTAAAACTATGTCAGCTCGGTGTATCCTGCCCCTAAGCAGGCTCTCCATGAATGGCAGAAGGCTAAGGTCAGTTAAGAGCAGGCTGTTACTGCCTGTTGTCTAGCTGGACTGAAAAGTGAATGGGGTTGGATGATGTCATTGGCTTGTGCTGCAGTTAATTTTTGGGGAGACAAGTATGTCTAGTGGCTGATATGCTGATCACCACTTTAAATTAGTAGGGGAGGGAGTCTGTGGATTCTTTTCTGGGGAAATTTTGATTTCAATGTGCAAAATTGAGGCTATTTACCATAAGTAGTTTTTATATATAAACTTTCAATATACTGCTGGTAGAATATTAATATTATTAGATAATTTTTTATAATTTTCTTAGGGAGGAGCGACACACTACCTTATTTATGGAAGAGTTGTCCCCCCTTCCCACCAGGCACGCCCATGGATGGGGTGAACATGGAGCGGTAATGGAATATGAAGGCAGAGGGAATTAGAGGTCTCTGAGAAAAACAACGTTTTTACAGCAACGTCTGCCATGTGAAAAAAAATGTGACCAACTCTGCTGGGAATCATCAAAGTAAAATATGAGTTAGTAGTCTGACCATTACACTAAAATTGTTTCCCACCTTATCAAGTATTTTTGCCAAATTCTAGTAATCAATGGCAGATGTTTCCTTTGGTGAAATATGTCATATAATAAGTTGATATTGTAGATGATTGGTTAGGTGTATATGTTATTAAAACACAAATATATCATATGTATTGTGAATTGTTTTCTTGTATTTTGAATTTATCTACTGTATACTTTTGAAGATCCTAAAAAAATGGTTTCTATTTTTTTTTTTTTCCATTTGTTTCTCTTCCTCTCTCTTTACTTTCGTTTTCTTTCAAGTTTTATCATGCTGTCTTTTCTTTACTCTTTCCCCTCATCAGAGCAGCAAGTTTGTAAAAAAAAATGAAATAGGGTTACTGTAAAAATTATAAGTATTTTAATTTATTAAGTTACGAGTTTTGTCATGTGTTGTATGCATTTTCAGGTATTAAGGAACAGTTCAAAACAATGTAACATGTCTGCGGTGTGTCTTAAAACCAAATTATTTTAGTACATTGCTTACAGTAATGCCCCAATTTCGACATTGAGAGTGTAATTTTTATCTACATGCATGTAATTGGTCATTGGTGCTTTGTAATGTAGTTTGTGATTACATATTTTGTGTGTTTCTCGTATGCAGATGCTGTACAGATCTAGGTGATAATGATCTGGAGTTGACAATAGTTTGTGGTATCAACTATAATGTGCCAAATCCCAAGGATGTTGATACATATGTCAAGTTTGAGTTTCCTTATCCAAGTGTAAGTCAATTCATTTATATTTTGTATACTATTTTAAATAATTGAGTTATACACTGTGTAAATATTGAACCCAGTTTATATTCCTTAGCTATTATGCACTTAGTGTAATTTGGAGTTTGTACTTAATTTGTTAATAGAGTTTGTATGGTACCCTATTGTTGTTGTTTTTTTTTTTTTCTTTTTTTTTTTTTTCTTTTGTCGTTGCATTAGTATTAGATCAATAGACTAACAGAGCTACAGTGATACAGAGTTTTAATAAATGAGCATATATTGTTACATACATAAGAAAATGTGTTGAACTCTTATATTCATCATCAGATGCTGCTGCCAGCTTGTGGCAGTGTCAGCCTGGTAAAATGCCTACATCTTCATCTGTCCTCCCACCATTCTTCCTCTTTTCACTTCCTCCTTCATTTGTTCCTCCCATCTCTTCCTTAGTCTTCCCAGGTCTTCTTCCACTGTACTTTAATTTCAGCATTTTCTTCGACAGTCTCTCACTGCTCATTCTGATTACGTGCACATACCACCTCATTCATGCTTCCTGTACAATATCTGGGATTCTCTGGACCTGAACTCTTTCTCGTACCACTTCATTAACTTGTCTCTTCTTGGGACAGTCATCATACTCTTATCAAACTTATGCCCACCACCTTTCTTTTCTACAGTACAGAATATTCTATCATCAAGAACGGGAGTGACACCAGCAGAATTGTCCTTGGTGAGGAAACCACGTATCAGGTTGAGTGTGTTAAAGTCTTCTCTGAACTATAAAATGCAAGATCGACTAACTTTTTAACAGTAAGGCCAATGGCAGCTGGAAGACAGCCAAGACACTTTTCGGCAGGCGAAGAGATTTGGCTACGCAGAGTTAGGAGAGAGAAGATGGCCTGGTTTCTGGGGCAAGTTAAAACCAGTCGGTCCAGTGACATATGAGGTTTTTGTACAAGGCTGAGTACGTTTTTGTCATGCAGATCACCTGAAGTGAAGACATTACCCAACTGTGAAACTAGAAGGGTGTACTATGCTACAGGACACACTATGGTTGAGGCAGGGGCGTCTGTGATGGAACATCACGAAGTAGCAGAAAAGCAGCCAGCAAAAAAGATACAAGAGGAGGTGGTAGATGCGAGTGAGGAGATGGAGACAATGTTTACATAAGAGAATTCACTAGAGTGAGAAGGATTTCGTGGGTTCCCGATGGCAGATACAAAATGTATCGTAGGTCCCTATGGAGGTTCGTTTGAAGAAAACAACAAAGACTTAACCTATAGGACCTTGTTCTAGGCTATTAGTGAGTGAGTGAGTGAGTGAGAGATTTTGGTCAGCGCTTAACATCGAGGTCTTAGCGCTGGTGGGGGGTGACAAGATGTGAGAATGGAGCAGCGCCAGAATGAAGGGGCGGGGGAAACAGGAGATCCCCGAGTAAACTCGCAGATCTACGGCATTGTCCGGCACTATTCCCACATGCGAAAATCCAGGAACTGGCCCTGCTAGGAACCGAACCCGAATCGCCTTGGTGGGAGGCGAATGGTCTGACCATTCAGCCACCCGGCTCCTTCTAGGCTATTAGCGGGAAGGAGTGTGGTGACTGAACTAAGTGGGTTAAGGTTGGCACCACAGATGTTGTTTTGTTTGTTGATATCATGTAATGGTGGACTGTGCATATTGTATGTAACTATTGTGTAGTGTTAAAGATATACTACTGTAATAAGGTTAAATTATTACATTGCAGAATGTTTTTAATTTTTTTTCTTAACTATTTATTGTGTTCTAAACCTACTGAATTACAGAAAATAAAACCCCTTACAAGAAGTCAGTACTTTGACAACATGCACATTATTATACTCTCTGAGCCCTTCAGCAATTACTAGTATGTAGTTTAAATGGCTTTTCCAGATCAGATTTTTGCCACAACTTCTGTTCCAGAACATTTTCTAAAATTATAGGCTTAGACAAAGGGTTGACAATAGTGCCCCATGCATTTATGAATTATAGTATTATAAATGCATGTCATCTTTAATACATATCAAGGTTTTGAATACACGATAAAATTAATGTACATGTATTTAAGAACAGTGAAACCCTTTTTAACACTTCACAAGGGATCTGGAGGAATTGTTGTAAAATGCAGGAAAGTGTAAAAAGGAGGAAATTTTTAATCTTAGAGCAGCAAGTGGGACCACAAAAAGTAGGTTTAAAATAAACCATCATAATAAAACTACATCACTGTTATAGCTTGTAAGTAGGCACTTATTTAATTTTTCCATCTGTTGTCATAAAAGTAATCTGGCGACTTTGTATCCTGTCCTTTTTGCGTCCTGTATGTTTGAATAATTTTCTTTACGTGAGTTTATTTGTTTTGGGCACTTTTATTTTTGTACCTATACTTTCCATGTTTATTATTGTTAATTCCTTCTGATGGTTTTCTGTAGTATTTGTTGATGATGCTAAGATTTGTTCTTTGGAATTACGTGCATGTTAAAGTGAAAATATAAATACACACTGTGTGCCCAGCCTCAGGCAGGGTCACCATAAATGAAAGCCAGAGTGAAATAGGTAATTAGCAGCTCTAACCCACAGACATGCCAGTCACATGGGCAGCCCAAAGAATAGTTTATGTGAAATGAACAGTGGCAGAATGCAAGGACTGGAGGAATGAAACATCCTCGAGAAAACCCATAGCCTATGTTTCCCACATGCAGAAACAGGATGATACTGCCGGGAATCAAACCCAGGACACAGCGGGGAAATGCAAATGGTCTGACTACTACACAACAATGGACCCTTGTTGGCAATATGTAATACATTCCCGGCCCCATCCAAAAAATTGTTATGGGATTTCAGAGTCTTGACAGCAGTTTAATGATAATATATGTGAGGATATATTATTTGAATTTTCACTTACATCCATTGCAAGAATTTTTTCACATCCTTTCAATCACAAGCTACATTTCTACAATACTAAATGTTACATAAATCGTAATCCACTGCGTGAAGTGTCAGGTAATTGTTAATATTTTACTGGGTCATTGCTAAAAGAAGTACTGCTAAAAAGAATTTTGTTGTACTCTGACTGTGTTAATTTTTTTTTTAATTAGTAAAAAATGAAGCTGCATGTAAAATGTAATGCTTTTGTATTCCAGGACGACCCTCCTAAGGATCGTACAGCAGTGGTAAAAGACACAAACAATCCAGAATACAACCAAGTGTTCCCGTTGACGATCAGTCGCAATTCAAGGGCATGTCAGCGTATCTTTAAAAGACATGCAATCAAGTTGGAGGTCTGGTCCAGAGGGTGAGTAGTGCTAGGTCATTATTATGAAAAATTAAAACATTAATTTTGTTTCTACAGTAAATTCTTAATTATCCACATGCCAATCATCCGCTTTACAGATTATCCAAACCACCTTAAAACAAGATTTAAAAAACATCAAACACATATTGTTTTCAGAGTGTAGAGAATTAAGCTTTGATCTAATGATGCTACAACCTTTATTTTGACCTGATTTTACAAGGTATAATTTATTCTTGAATCTTGTAATGTTAATTGGTATTATAAAAAATTTTATAAAGTATGTTTTGATTGCATCCTCATCAACTAGCATTGATAGTCAGGAGTGTACTGTATTTTGTATTTTCATTCTTCAGGTTTTGGCCATTAAAACATCAATTGTTCAGATTGTAAAAACTACTGAATATAACATCTTCACCATAACTTATCTCAGTAGCTTTAAATCTATATTGTTACTGTTTGCCTTTTGATTTCCTCTAAACATACTCAGTTTTTGAAAAAAATTTCAAAGAAATGATTTACATTTTAATTCAACATATTTTACATAGACTAAGAGCTTGTGGTAGAAAACTATTCTATGTCTGATGCAAATCCCTAAAAAAATTTATACAGAACTATTTATATAATATTTATATAACACGTTTATTTATTTGGTTGACTTGGGGTATGTTGGCTACAAATTTTTTAATAGGTCGTACCACTAACTATTGCTACTCTCAAGCTTCTTCTTTCACACAAATGGAATGACAGCAAAATAAGTGTGTTTCTGATTTCTTGTCTTCCCCCTCTACTATCCACTTCCCACCTCCCACCTTTTTAACTAACCATTCTCTCCTTTTCCCTTTCATCCTCTGACTCCATACATCATTCCTCCTCTTCTCTAACACCCTCCCTTCTACCTTAACACTCTCCCTCCCTCTTCCACAACATTCGTCTATTTCTCAACTCCCTCGTCCTATCCTACCTCCCTCTTCCGTAATTCCCTCTTCCTATCCTACCTCCCTCTTCCCTAATTCCCTTCTCTTGTACTACCTCCCTCTTCCCTTTTTCCCTCCTATCCTTCCTCCCTCTTCCTTAATTCCCTCCTCCTATCCTACCTCCCTCTTCCCTAATTCTCTCCTCATATCCTACCTCCCTCTTCCTTAATTACCTTCTCCTATCCTACCTCCCTCTTCCCTAATTCCCTCCTCTTATCCTACCTCCTCCTCCCTAATTCTCTCCCGCTATCCTACCTCCCTCTTCCCTAATTTTCTCCTTTTATCCTACCTCCCTCTTCCCTAATTTGTCCTAACCTACCACCCTTTTCCCTAATTCCCTTTTCCTATCCTACCTCCATCTTTCCTAATTCCCTCCTATCCTACCTCTCTCTTCCTTAATTCCCCACCACCCTCCTCCCTTATCCTACCACTATTCCCTCCTGCAATCTTTTTTTCTACCTCCCTCCTTTCTCCATGCTTTCTTACCACCCCTCTTTCCTACATCTCCCCACCCGTTTTCTTACCTACCTCCTGCTCCTCTTCCTTACCACCCTTCTCCTTTCCCTCTTTCCTACCTCCCTCCCCCCTCTTTCATACCCCCTGCCCTTCCCCCTCTTTCATATCTTTCCTCCCTTTCCCTTGTTACCCCCTACCCCTTTTCTTATCCTCCCTCCCTCTTCCTCTCTCCTCTCTTTTATTTACACCTGCAAATTAACACAGCTGTAACAAAAAAAAAGAGACAAAATTTGGAAAAAAGAAAATGTTAAAATGTCTACCTTTTTAAATTTGCACAAAACTGTTACCAAGAATTTGTAAAATAATGTGCATGTTAGATATTTTTTGCATCCAGTGTGTTGTACACAGTATAACAAAGTCATATTTTCATGTCCCCATGTCAGCATTGTATGCAAAAATAAAATTTTACTAAAGTACATAGTCTAATACTTGCCTTATATGACAGCATGTTGTAACATTTTGTATAACTGATGTAAAAGTTCCTTTTTCCTGTAGACAGAAGCATTAAAAATGTTACAATTAATGTCTCAATTTAATGAGGTACCACTAATATGATGTTTTTCCTTATTTTTATTCTTCTTCACACCTGTAGTCTGAATGAGTCTGATATTTAAATTTTTTAAAATACAAATTGTTTCTTTTGTTGGTGTATTAATTTTAATACGGTGTAGGCTTGTTGTGCACTTCAGAAAAATGCACAATATAATATGTGGCTGAGGTGTCATTTGAGTTATCTGCTGTTAAATGTAGCTAGCCTCAAATTAGAACAAACCTGCTTTACAGTATTTAATGGCATGGTGTTAAAGTTTATAACAAACTATCTCACATCTCAAATTGTAAATATTTTTTGTTGCAATATGTCTAAGTAATTCCTCTTTGCCATCTCTTACTGAGCACACTGCCAAATCTGTTATTTTAGCATTGGTTTTCTCTTAATTATTTATGAACTGCTAAATCTTGATATTTGGCTTGGCAAAGTACAATATAACAGGGTACTGCTGTAATTTTGCCTTATACTGCAACCAGTAAGTACCTCATGTTGTGAGAATTGCTTCAAAACCATGTGTCTAAAATGAAGCCAATTTGTTGTATTAGTGTTGTGTTGTGGTGTCTTCTTGCAGGTCATGGCAACAATGTTTGTATAACGCCATGTGTTGTTGTTGTATGGGGGACAATAGTAAGCCAGAATCCACAAGGTAATGTGAACAAGAAGACACCATAATACAGCCATCATATTATTACCTGTGTTAAACACATATTGCCAGCAGTGCTTGCTTATTGTATGCGCGGTGGTTTGGTCAGCATTTGTATAATACGACTGAGAACCTCTCATGGTTTCGTAGAATGATTAAATACCTAAAATGCATGTATTGTTTATCATATCTAGTGTAACTTTTCTAATTACAGTAAACAATTTTTCTTTTGTCACACTCTTAACTGTTTATTTGCTGCTTTCTGAAGTAACATCTGCACATGTAACCTTGTATAAGCATTGGGTTAAATTATATGCGTCCTAATGGGTCTACTGTTGCTTGTGTGATGTACATATTGCATGACAGTAAACTGAATTGTTAAGAAGAATGTGTAAGCATCTGCTTTACTATTCGTATTGTCACATGATCCTCCAAATCAAAAATGTAATAAGAATATAAGGTATTGGCAGTTAGCTAATAATTTATGAAATACAATTAGGAAATACTTGCTATGTGAAAATTTTTTGTTAAGGTCCCAAAATACTGAGGAAAAAATTTGTGTAAATATTTAAGTGCAAATCATCAATTACTAGTGTAGACAAATCTGACAGTTTTATAATGGTTTGTAAATGTAGTTCATGGAAAACATTCAAGCCCCAAATGATATCTTTATATACATTTTTACAGTATTAAATAATTGTGTTAATCAAAATGAATATACTAATGCAGATAAAATAGTTCACATTTGTAGTTAGTGCTAGTCTACAATTAACTATATGTAATACAGTAACAAATACTTGAGTATTTACACTATAGTGGTGTGTGCTGCAATGAGCAAAAGCTATTTTAAAGTGTCAATTTTCAAGTTATATGTTTGTTTTGTATGCTAGCCCATCAGAAAGTAATAATGTAATGCATTTGTAATCACGTAATTATCATTATCAAAAAGGTGTTTTCAAATGCTGAAAGAGGTTTTCTTTTTTTCCTTTCTTTTCTTCATCTTCTTCTTCTTTTCCAGTTTGCTGTACAGTTTTTAACTCTTAACCCTGGCCAAGCTGTAACATTAATAATTGTTTTACATCACTTACATAACTTCTGCCATTGTGTTCCATCACATTCATAGTTCATTAGAGAGAGACAAATCTTTACCAAATACAGGTAACTTATGGACATTTTTGAAAATAGTTTGTGTGTGTCCAGGGATATCATTGAAGTTACTGTTAGAAAAACACTTTATTCAATATCAAGACAACCCATTACAAATTGGCACCATTTTTATTACAAAACAACAAAACATAACTACTAGCTATGCATGCGCAGCCACAAGAAGTAAAGAACAAAGTTGCTGAGGCATACACAGAAAGTACTATAAAGAAGCCTCTACATATTTCACGTTACAGCTGTGGTGTTCTAAATATTGTACGAGTGATGGCAGTTCAATTTCTTACTGATAAATTTTTGAAATGTTTCCCCAAAACAGCAAAAACTAAAGTAATGCCTGTGTCTCACTGCTTAGCTTTCTTGTACGCTGTGACTTGCAGGAAGAGAGAGGTCTTAGGCCGGGAATTCTGGTAGGTTGGCTATGCAGTGTTCTGTTAAGGAACTTAACTACTGTACATCTTTGAAAGCAGAAATTCCATGTGGGATACCCTGTTCTGTATAGGTAGCATTCGCTGTTAACTTGACCTTTTCTTTCATACATCATATGTTGCCCTTACTTTGCAAGTGAGCTCTTGTGTGTTTGTGTTTGCAAGGTAAGCTGCATAGGCTTGCTCCCATCATTCAACATAATCGAGTTTTGTGGTGGGTCATTCCATTGTCTGATGATTCATATAGCGTATTCCAATTATTGCACCTGAATGCTCCCGGTGCGCACCCATCAGGTGCTGTGTGTTCCAATTACCAGAACTCCTGTTGGGAGCATTCAGATTCTCGTATTCCAATAGAGAATTGCACTCGATGGGTGCATACCAAGAGAAATTTTTTCTGTCCCGTCTCAGGAGACGGTACTACAATTGAGTGCAAATATGATGCCGACCTGTGATTATGTAAACAAAAGATGTTTGCTATGGTGGAAATTCTGCAATTATCTGACTATTCGGTACTTGAATAATACAAAATGGTTTATATGGTGCAAAAATACAGAGTTTATTTTAATAACTGTATTTGTTATTAAAACTATAGTAAGTTTAGTAGGGACAAGTCATTCAAGCATCTGATTACTGATTGATCAAGAACAGAATTTGCAGTAAAGTAACCTGTTAAATTTTATAGAATTGAATTTTGGCAGTTGCGGAGTACCTGGGGTTAAAGAATTTTGTGTTTTAAATAATTTGCTGTCATAAATGTTTTGCACTGTAAATGTGGCATGTTCCAGTTATTGGAGCATAAACAATACACACTTGTTGCAGGTAATCACATGACTAGTATTCCATATTTTCAGTTTTCGGGGCCCACCCAGTGCGCCACCGGAGCAGCCAATTGAAATACTCCATTAGTTTCAGGTGTTCATATTCTTGTCCCCTCACTGCCTAGCTATTGGCTTGAAACAACCCACTCGGTATAGTGAAATTTGATGCTGTGTATGTAAAGGCAGTATGGTTCATCTCTGAACAACATTGGCTGAAGAGTTGATGGTCAACTGTGTCTGCTGTCGTAACTTACCATAACACCTCGTGGATAACTTACGAGGGGATGAGAATGGACCCAGTTGTGCAGGTTGTAAGTCCAGTGGATCCTCCTATAATGTATGATCAAGTCTGATTGAAGCAGAAGCAAGTCTTCACTTTGCTGACCAGCGTTGTCTTGTGTGTGAGCATTTAACTATAACGATGACTCATAGGTTATGCATAGTAGGCAGCAGTTCTCAAGGATGAAACTTTCCTCTTTTCTCTTATTGGTGTAACTTCTCTCTGGATCCAACTTTGTTTTTTAAATTGTAAACTTGGTTACCTATGTATACTGTAGCTAGTAATGAGAGACATCACCTGACATCTCGCTAAATATAATCAACTAGATTTGGAAACAGCCAAGGCAAAATAGTGTCTAAGGAACTGTATCTGCTATTCTTGCTACAATAATGTTTACGCTAAAATTTGTAACAACACATTATTTTAGTTGCCTTAAAAAGCAATATGGTACATAATGATCAAGCACTTTATCTGGACACAAAACAATATTTTCTAACCACAGAAATTGTGGTGTTTGGTAGGTTAATGCAGTGTAGATCTCTTTCTTTCGACTCTGTGTGTGTATCAGTAGTTGTCTTAACAGGTGTCGGATAGATTAGTGTATGTAGTAGTTCCAGGTGCTTAACCATAACATATTAAACACTGATGACAGAACACTGAAAAATCTCAAATAACTCCCACCAGAAATAGATCAAATAATCAGAAAATACTCAAGCAAATAAATAAAGAATAAAATCACTGAACAAGTAACACTGACTGTGAAAGAAAAACCTTTTGAAGAAAGATTAACTCTGAGTAATTGAAAAGAAGTAAATTATCATTTTCTTATTACAACATCCTTACAACATTCAGAATTAATGAGGTATATTTAATTCAATAATAATTAATTCTCCAGAAAAAGTGTTTGTCATTACTCAATCTTCAACCTATTAAATGAAATTAAAAATCAAATTAAATGTAACATTCTTTGACTCAGATCTTGGAAGTGTTATGTTAAATTAAAAAGGTCTGTCCAATAATACTTATAATATGCTCATGACTAAGCTCAAACTTTACAAACAAGAGGTAAATCAGTTTCTTGAATCTCTCCAGAGAACCAATTAGAGCCAAGAAAAATTTCCTATCTCAGTATTAAAATTCTCAAATGTGAAATTATTGAAAAATATTAGTGTTCAAAATAGCCTCAATTGTATATTTGACTTGCAAAACACACAACTTGGTTGGTGTCACTTTGCATAATTGGGAGCATACATTACACTGTCGTTTTTGCATCTCTGAACATTTGCAGCTATGTCACTAATACACGTATTAATTACACGAGGACATGGGCATGCTTCTTAAATGTGCCTCATACTTGCAAAATCACTGTGCTTCTGGGATAGAATAACTAACAGTCCCTAAAATTAAGGATGGCGTCAGAATTTGGCGATTCCAAAAGGCATAAAAGAATTTATGCCATTTGAATGTTGGCAGTTCCTAAAAATGGTTTCCATAACACTCGCTACCAAATCAAAAGCCTTTACCCCTTTGACAAAAAACTGTCATCTTTATGGGAGATAATACAACTAAAATGCATCATAAGTTAGGAAAATTAATGTCCATCAAATAGAAAACATCACAAAAATGTACAAAAGAAAGAAAAAGTCATGTTACAATAAAAATTATTAGAATAAAATCTGTCTACAAAATTGCTTTGAAACTGGAAAATGTTTTTTGCTATTTGTATGTACGTAGTTGCTAAATATTACACTGATACTTTACACTACTCTTAGTTTAACTCTGAGTTAGAATTTGAAAGCCAAACTATTGTGCTGAAAGAGGTAGGAATAATGATAACACAGTTGCCATGACAGCAATTCATGCTACTATCCTATGAGAATCTGATGTATTTTCAGTAATCTTGAGACAGAAGCAGTTCATTTCAGTGTTTTTTAATTAAAAAATTATTTCTGGAGAATTTTGACACTGAAGTAGCACATGTTTTTATACTAAATTATTTTATACATAAAAGCAGACATTTGTTAAATAGAATACATTACTCACAGGCATGTGTTCAGCAATGAAATTGACAGGAAGCAAATTGCTTCAAACAATATAAAACAGTCATGTAAAAAGGTTTTTTTCAACAGACAACAAAAACAAAAGAAAATGTCAAAATACAAAAATGGTTTTTATGAAATGTAGTATGTCACATTGGGTACAATTTCTACTTCAGTTACGAACCTGCCAGAAAAATAGCGTCCATCACAGTGTCTTGCATTGTCTTGCCTCATGCTGCAACATTAAGGGTGACTTGACCGAGACACATACTTAACAGGTGCACATGGCTTGCTAGTTAATTATTATTCTTCAGGCTTAGATTATTTTTACCTTCCCATGAATATATTGGTTTGTGTTGCTGGCCTTTTCAATTCTTGTGATGATATGACATTACAAATGAGCCTTGATGAAGGTAATAATAGTTGGCTTATTACCTTTTGCACTGATGTGCTTTTCTTATAATTCCGCTTTCTCTTAAACTCCATAGAATTCTGTGCTGCCATATTTTATTAAAGGTTTTTAATGCTACTTTCTGCTACAGCAATATTTGAAGTTTTATTATAAGGTATTTCAATGTTCTTGCATATGTGTAATGCTGCTTGGTAGTACATACATGATTTTTAGGAACATTTGGCTGCGCCCTTATTTGAGATGATCTGCTTTGAAAGAGCATGAAGCATAAGTTGATTATATCCATAGCTTAAAATTATAATATAATAAATGTTTATGATGGCTATGTGTGTAGCAATTTTTTAAAATGTTAACAGTTACAATCTTTTTATTTTAATGTACTTGTTTTAATAATAGCAAGCAGTGTTCCATAAGTTTGCGTAAATGATTCTTGTGGTTAAAAAAGTTCTTATAAATACTCCTTTTCTGAATTTTTTGGGCGGCTCTCTGTAATCTATAAAACCATTATATATGTGTTGATCCTCTTTAGAATGTAATGGCTATTATTTGTGACTTATGTTAGTAATTATTGAAATAAAATGATAAGTTAAAAGAACTAAATTCCTTTTAGCATGTCATTGTTAACTGTCCCAAAAATATGGAGCTATTCAGGTGTGTGTTTATTTTGCTCAGGTTGTTTGATGCATAATAGGTATGATGTAAATTTTTATGAAACAAAAATTTATGTACTGCACTGTTATACAGTAAAACCCCTTTTTTACACCCCACGTTTTACACCTATTTTTTGTGGTCCCATTTTCAGGTATTACATTAGAAATTTCCCTCTTTTTACACTTTCTTACATTTTACAACAATATTTCCGAGTCTATTGAGAAGTGTAAAAAAGAGGTTCCTCTGTAATTGTCTTCTGTTTTGTGTGATTAATTATGGTACTATGATACTGTAGTACAAATTTTTATCCATTTTTTGTAATCTATGATGTATGTTTTATGTGTATCGTAGATACTTTTTTGAACAGTACAGTATTTTTTTATTATAACTGAAAATTATTTGAATAAATGTCTATAGCAATTTTTATTATTTAAAGTTCTGTATTAAAGGGGAACCTTAATTATGTTTCAGTGGTTTCCTGCGTAGTGACACACTAATTGGGACAGCATCTGTAAAGCTTCTACCCTTGGAGACAAAGTGCATCATTCATGATTCATTTGATGTAAGTTGTTTTGATTTAGGCAAAGTAGTTTTTACTTACTAATGCTAAACATTAAAATGTTAAAACTTTGTCAGCGAGTGCATAAGCTAGTGGTTGGTTGTGCTTTGTTCTTACTGATTGTACTTTTACCAGTTTCTTGGTCTTCAAGTAAATACAGTTTTAAAATGTGGGTTCAGTCTTCCTTCAAATAAACTTAACATTATAAAACTAGACTTGTCAATCTTTTAGATAAATTTTTGCAATTTTTTTTCTCTACCATGGTTTTATCTTGATTACATGTACCTACTAAATTCCATTAACCAAAATAATATTTAGGTTAAAGTTCCATAAATTTACCCAAAAGGAAAGTTATGACACAAAATACAACAGTTTAGGATGGCAACAATCCCTCTTAAAATGCTTACTATGACCAACCTCATAAGTTTTTTCGCGTTGTGGGAGCTGCTTCACTAGCCAAATGTTATTACTAGAGATGGTGAAATTTCACAAATTCAATGACCTGCATGTTAGAATCAAATATCCTATGCATACTCAAGTCTCGACCATTTGTCCACTAGCGGCTACTCAGTGGAACAGCAGACAATGAACGAATGGACAGGGCTTGAGTATGCATCGGATATTTGATTCTATCATGCAAGTAATTGAATTTGCGAAATTTCACCATCTCCAGTTATTACTGTAGTACGTATTAGTTACATGCATATTTTATCATTTACACATTTGCAGGAAAAAAAAAGTATTTGAATTGACTGTTTACAACATATTTCACATTGCAACTGTGTGCGTCTCCTGTAATTCATGCTCGATTATTTTATTTTTTCAGCTGCTTGAAGGTAGGAAGCCAGTAGGGGGCAAGCTTGAGGTGAAAGTGAGGTTACGGAATCCCATAGTGACCAAACAGGTTGAGCAGGTCCAAGAGAAGTGGCTTGTGATTGACCACTGGTAGCGACACACACGTGATGTATGATATTGTGTCATGAGCTGCCAAGGCTTTAGAAACATAGTGCTTGATAATGTATCCGAAATGATATTTGTTAATTTTATTTAAATATTGCTGTTGTATTTGTAGTCCTGTGAAGTTGTGTATAGTTAATATACACGGTTATAATGGTTCTGTGCACGACTACACAGAATTCTCAATAAGTTCTGCTAGGTGTAAATAAGACAGTTCCATGAACTCTGATTATTTTTGGTAATTTTTGTACTACTATTTGAGCAGATTTAGATGAAAACTGACATTTGTATTGTGACAACAAATACCTCTGAAAAATGTAAACAAGCACTAGATAATATGATCAGACTACTCATGGGTATGTATATACCCTTGTATCTACAAAGTGAATTTTTATTATAGCATTGCTGAAATATTGTGCTGGGAAAATTATATGCACTATTCATTTTATTAATGTCAATTTTGTGTTTTCAAACAACTTTCAATCTCCACCACGCAATGTTCTTCTTGTCATGGCCACAAGCAGTTAAAATATTATAAGGTGTGCTGTTTGCATCAAAATATTATAAAGTGTGCTTGTATATGTGTACATAATGTCCATTATAAATATCATATAAAGTTAATTACTTGCATCTGTGATACAGAAATGCTAAAATATATTGTATTTAATGTCATTATGTACATAACCTTATTTTAGTCCAGCTTCATGTTCACTAGTTGTTTTGATTGGTATTTTAAAAAGAGGTTGTGTATATTGTATATATAGGGCCACATGTTCCTGACATTCAGAATGAATTATGATGCTGAAGCTTGTTTAGCTAGAATTTTTATTTTGCCACAGAAATAAGTGTTAATTTTATTTTACAAAAAATAGTACTGTTTGTACAGTTTTCTTTGTGAGCTTTTCTTATTAATACATGTGAGTGTATACACTATATTAATGATGCTTATGATTGTTATGGAGTATTGTATATTTTTTATATTATTTTAATATGCTACATAGTACGAGAGTATGTGCTGAATCCATGAAAATATAAAATAATTCTTATTTAATTGGTGTTGAAGTTATTTCCACTAAGATGAAATATGTATGTGAGCTACATTCCTTTGGTAACACGTATTTGAAAGTATTTTAGTCTGGGCTCATTCATTTTGGCGGCTGTACAGAACCATATTATTCTGTTACCGACATTCATGCATATTGTGGCTAGTTTTCCTACACTTGAATAATAATTGTAATGTAAAGAGATATTGATATTCAAGTATAGTAGTGTTTCACCAATATGAACATCTGGATAATCTGTACAAGTATGTTGGGAAAAATAATATGCAATAATAATATATACAGAACCTAATTTTAATCAATTTTCATATTATAACTATGCAGTGACAACTACTACACTCAACATATTATTTGCAGTATGTACAGTTTTATGTATAAACTTCTAAATTTTAATTCTCATGCCTTTTTGATATTGGCATGTTTTCAACTTGCTAGTACACAATAGGAAGAATTTATGTAAATCCAAGCAAGCCATTTTTCCCTATGAATTTGGATTAGTTGGAATCTACAATATTGGGGAAAAAAAGCTGAAAATTTGTTTTTCACATAGGAAATATAGATACCAGACATTCTGATATTGATATTCCATTACTTCGATAAGTACTATATGTAAGTAAATGCTATGACTGTTCCTCACAATAGACTGTGGCCTCTTCTGTAGAGCGAGTGGTTCTGTCACTAATGACCTGACTGTCAAGGTGTATAGCTCTTTCTACCTATCAATATTGTTTTTCTTGTACATGTATTACTAAACATAAATTCTACATATGTATTTGTATGTATTAATTACAGTTATGTAGGTGTTAAGAGACAGATTTTCAAAGAACGTGCCAATATTTTTAGCATTACATCCATGACGTTGGATAGAATTAACAAAAACAGCATTAACTTCCACACCTCGCGCCTATCTACTTGCCGCCGTCCCTTTCCTCCTGTCATCGGCCCATTTCCCCCAGCGGTTCCTTCCAGATCCTCGCTCCTTTCCCCCTCTTACAAAGTCACCTCTACACTTTACTACCTTCCTGTTCCACTTTCCCTTCCACCCCCTTTCACATCACTGCTCCCTGATCCCCTCACCTCTCCCTCCCCCACTGTTTTGTTTTCTTCTCCAAACCCCTTTCCCCCTCCCCTCTCTCTCTCTCTCTCTCTCTCACACACACACACACACACACACACACACACACCTTCCCAGTCCCCACCCAACTCTTTCCTTGCATTTGCAACTGATTGATTCTATACATTTGATATAAAGAAAGAAATTAGGATGTGCAAATTCTGCAGCATACAAATATATTTGTAACGACAAGACACATTTGTGAAACACGTGTAAGATAGCAGTAAACACTAATCAAATAAGGGCAAAGCTACTGCTGGCAGCAATAGTGAACTAAAGAGACAAACTTCTGTGCAAGATTTTCTTCAGAAAGCAAAGACAATGAAAACTGATAAAGAAGAGTTTATTTTTGACTCAGTTTCCACTTTTATGAAAGCCAATATTCCATCGGAAAAATTGGAGGATCCTAGCCTGAAGCAATGGCTTATTCAAGGTATGAAAAAAATTGTGTGTCTAGTGTAAACATAGCTTAACTTAAATTATTATTGCTAAATATTTTTTGCTTCAGTTGCTGGGGATCTACATCCTGCAGACACAGCACGTGCAAAATATACTAAATAAATTGTTAAAGATCAGCTTGTTGTATTGTGTGATGAAACCATAAGTCAAAATGGACTATATTTTCGTGATGCTCCTAAGAATTTTATGTCCCAATGAAGAACAGAAGATGTTTGTTGCGAGTGTGAAAATTCTCCAAAACACAAATGCCACCGAGTGTTCTAGGGTGGTCATGGATGTGCTGACTGAGTATAGTGTGAAGTATAACAGTGTTGTAATTGTATGGATTCAGCAAGGTACACGACACTTTGTGCCCAAATGTGTGAATTACTTTGTCTTGGTCTCCTCCACTTTCAGTGTTGTGCCTACAAGCTCAATTTGGTGGTTAACGTTTGGTGTGACAAATTACCAGAACTGAACAATTGCATTGTTAATGCAAAAATGGCCTTCTTGAACAGCAAAAAGTGGTGACAGAAAGGTATCCGAACGATAAAAAGAAGAGTTTTATTTCCATCTCCAGTTAAGGGAATTCCTGGTACAACCAGCACTGTACATTGGTGAATATTTTTTTGATTTTGTTGATTATTTCAAGATGACCAATGAAGGAGCTGCAGTGCAGTATTTTAAAGATTTGTCTGATACTGTGATTGTACACATCATTGCTTTACATATGTTTCTATCTTAACACTGCCAGTCCGTTATCAACACGGTTGTTCAACTGGAAGGTTCAACTCACCCTACACTCACAAATTGCACGCAAAAATGAAAGATCTTCAAGATAGTTTCCGAAGTGTTGCACAGGGTAAAACAACAAATGCTAGACTTGATGAAATGGACATGGTCACACAGAAATCTATTGTATCTCAACACTACAATTTTTGGGTTTTGCGTGTGAACAGAAAATTTCCCTCTTAATTTCAGATAACATTCCTTCTGCCAAACTCTTTTTTTGAGAGCATGGGAAAACTTTTTAATGTTAGAAATGTATGTATAAACGTTGTGGATGACTCCCTCTCAAGTGTAGCAAAGAAAACATTTCTTCAAAACTGTTTTTGGAAGGTTATTATACTTTTAAATGGCAGGTTTTATCTCAAATGAGCTGTATAACTTCCGTTGATCTAGTATCCATTTTAAGAGGCATGAAGGAAGATCATTCAAAGTTTTCAGAATCCAATAGTCAGATGTTATTTGTGCCAGTTTCGAATATAGACAGTGAGAGGGCTTTCTCAGCATACGGGAGTATTCTCACAGATTTGAAAACTAATCTGTAGCCAGAAAACATGGGACAGATATTATGTGTGTAGTTTGGTTCACAGTAAATATAAATATAGCTAAATAATGCAATTTTTGGTTAGGAAAATTATTTCACAGACAGTAGAAATTATTTTGGTTCTATAAACAAGTATGTGAAATCTAGTTGACATAATTGAACAGTGTTGTACAATTCATTGTTGATTTCAGATCAACTTTCCAAGTAGGAATATTAATATTAATATTGTTTTCCAAGATACCATTGATGGTTAAATGTGTAAAATAGTATGATATTATGATTTTTATCTTGTAATAGCAATTCAATTTTAAGTATGTATATTTTTTTTTCCTACTATGTGCTGTGTTTCAGAAAGGTACAATATGTATCTATGCGTAGCATAATTTTTTTAGCCACTTTATTAATAACCTTTATTTTTTGACACTGTTCCAACCAGAGTTTTTACACTGATATTTGTAGTTTTTTGTGAATTTTTACATCTCTTGAACAAGTTCTTTTGTAATGATAATGGTCATTTTTATGTACTGTATCATTTTTCAGGGTCCTTAACTATACCAAAAAATGTTTAGAATGGTACACATGTTTTTCACTGTGTAGCGAACCATACCCAGCACCCTTTAATGTATTTTCATATATAGATACGTTGTGAACAATTACTATAGTTTTATGAATAAACCCATATTTCTGACCCACTGCAGCAAAGTTCAACAGTCAGGCAGACGTCGCCCGTAACACATAGAACCGACCATAAATGATAATTTTAATAAAATGCATATTTCAATTAAAGGTTCACACCAACAAAATTATGGCACTTTAATGCTATAATGTTGGTACAAAACCATTGTTAGTTCTTTAAAAACTACTGAATGTACCATTAACAGACTAAACTGTCATGATGGTGGCCTCAAAGCCATCTAATGTGTTGGCTGTTCACAAAAATGTGTAAATTCTACATTATGCCTACTACTAACTTTTCCTCTGAAGGTATTGATTTAAACACTCCGTAGTACATCAATATGCATTTTAATAGAAATAAATTTAATTTATAACACATCCTTTTATTATTACAAATAGCTCTCATGCATAACAAAGGCATTTATGGTGGACACCATCTGTCTTGTATATAGTAGCCATAGTACAAGTATAGAAACGTTTGTCATTTTCATTATATTTGTATTTGATGTACTTAATAGTTGGGGATGTTAAATTAACAAATAGTTGTTTCATTAACAGAGTGAGTTGAAGCAGCAGTAAAATAATTAACTTGCATTTAGATTTAGAAAGTATGCTGGTCAAATTTCTAGTCTGGTCAACCAGATTTTGAATTTATATATGTGGTTTTCCCAAATCATCTCAGGTGAGTGCTGGGATGGATACTACAGGTACGCCAAAAAACTCAGTTTCCTGGCTTTCTGAACCCCTGGGTCCGTCTCTAATGACCTTGCTGTTTATGAGACATTAAGTCTTACATATCCGTCATCTTTATTTGCATTCCATAACTGCAATACAATATATTGTATGTTCAAATTTTATGGACAATGTTGTATATAGACTTTAGCGAGTATAGTGAAACAGCACATAAATTTTAGTTCATAAAAAGTGAGATAGCAAGAGTGGGAAAATGGTATCCCACCTATCTTTGTGTTTCTGATAACATGTGCAGACATGTGAGGAAAAATACAGTTTTATCTTATCTGGTCCAGACAATTCTTTTACAGTCATTCATTTCTCTGTTGCTATGCAGATGTTGAGCTTCATATCAGCGCTACTAGCATTGTATGTTCGTTCCAAGCTAATGGGGTTAAAACAACAGCAAACCGGCTTTGTGAATACTGTACGTACCACTTTTTCTTTGTATTCCTTTTGACAAAAATTCTGTAATGGCAAAAATGTGCGTACAGTTTGATACTACCATAGTTATTTACTTTGCTGAGAAATTATGTCAATGCTGGGGAAAGGGTAAAGAGAACCACTCAAAGCAGTGTTATTCAGTTTGAAACACTGACTATCCTTCCATTCATCATACCTTGTCTGCCACCGACTTGATTTCTTTCTTGCACCGAAGCATTTGTATGACATATCAAGAGCTCGTGTTTGGTGGTGAGGTGGGACAAATGCAGACGTGTGTGGCCAGAAGTAAATTTTTAAGATGAAATAGAAGAAAATTGTGAGCTTTTTTTCCATGGCACTTCTCACCATGTCAATAAAAATCAATAAAATCATTAACATAAACCACAATAATGTGACGATTCGGAGATCATAGTACTGTAATATAAGATTTAAATAATTTTCAAATAATTACCAGGTCAAAAACAGGTTTTAAAAAATTCTGAGTGTTTAACTAACATAGCACATGCATTATTTTTCCTTAAATCTGTACTATTTTCATTGTAAATGAATATATCAAATCTCTTAAGATGTGAAATATAATTATATTTTGACTAATTCCTTTTACATTTTTACTAACCAATATACATCTAGAGAGGACAATGTTGATTAAATGGATGGTTGAATTATTGGTGAAAGCAGTATAACAAAAATCCTACTGAAGAGATGATAGACAGGGAAGTTTATTGGCGACTCAACGGGTCTGTCCACCCTTGGCCGTTCATTACCAAACGTCACTTCACAAATTTGTTAATCATTCTTTAAGATTTGCTCTAGATATATATAAAAGATGCTTAGAAACTCGATACTCAAACTATTTGTAGCGTAGTTATAATTTGAAATTGTTATTCATGTGTATGTATAGAAAATAATTTTTGCATGAAGAACAAGATGGAGAAAGTCACTTCGCAAATTTGTAAGTCATTCTTTAAGAAGGCTTTAGATGCATATAAATGGTGCTTAGAAACTCGATACTCAAAACTATTTGTAGCGTAGTTATAATTTGAAATTGTTATTCATGTGTATGTAAAGAAAAGAATTTTTGCATGAAGAACAAGATGGAGAAAACATTTGTGTAGGACACAATGCATGTTAGAAGGTCCTGGTGTTTTGATATATATTACGAAGCCAATAGCACTTTTGTACTACGGTTGAACCAAAGATACTATTGTAGATCTGAAGTGTAGGCATTGGATAGAATTGAATTACAGTAGGGCCTATATAAATATATTTTGTACTTATAAATGTATAGGTTGTTTGTTATACATATTACATTGATCCAATGAATGTCTCAAACACTGGAACTATATTGATTCTGTTATTTATTTGCTGAACTCCAGGTTCAATAAGTACATTAGTTAATTCATACCCATTTATGCAAGATGGCAGGTTGCATATGCAAGCTGGAGAAAAAACTTTGTGTCGTAAATTAGAGGAGTGTTGGAAGGCACAAACACTAGTACAGTATTGTGAAGATAAGAATCATGTGTAGGTCTGCAGTGGTTAGTTTAAAGGCAACATGTTCTGTTGTCGAAGTGCCTTCGTTCCGTCTGTTTGGTGGCGCAAGTGTGTGTGTTTTGAACATGAGAGCCGTCAGTGTGCTGTCATGGTTTTGGCACTGCATACGCGTATGATTAGAGATCGGCTGCCAGCACACTCAGGAGCTCAAGCATTAACATGCCACTCTTTTTACCATTTGGGTGCAGACAATATAAACGGTTAAATGTACAGTACCCGGAGTCATATTTCCAAAATGTCTTCATGTTTACCTGCACAATTTACATCAACTTAACGTTTATTTGCGTATTCATTTGAAAATTTCCTGTTGTGTCTCACACAGGCTTGAGTGTCAAGGGAACTAACTGATAATTCTTGTGCAACACATATCCTTACCAGAGGATGGTGATTAACACATCAGAAGAATGGCTCCTCGGAAAACGGTGCATTTAGTGTAGAAACCAATCACCGCTAACATATGGCTTCTATGTACACAGTTCTTGTACAGCACTGCAAAATGCATAGTGACTGCTGGTGCCTGGCAGAGCAAACTGAATGGTCCCACACAACTGGCAAAGTTTGTTAACATGTACAGTATTCTCCTTTGGTGGTACGAATGTTGTATGGCTAATGATTTTTGCCACTGGAAATCCAATGCTTGTGCCGGTTGCATTCCAATTGGCCAACTGATTTCCAGCTTTCATACGTTTTACATCACTGATTGTCCCATTTGTATTTTGCTACATAGATAGATTGGTTGTTAATGTCTACAGCAATTTTCATCAACATGTTTTTATTTGTAGCAAATTTTCTTTTTCTTCTTTAAGACATAAAAAAATTTCATAAAACCTCAATTTAGTCACATTTTATCTCTCATGGTTTTTGTGTAATGACTCGTTAAAGTCAAAATTTGTATGTTATAGTTTTAAGGACGACACTAAAACCAAGTGATATACCAAACTGTAAAAATTCACAGTGGATAAAGATGTCGCAGGTTACAATTTCTCGTACATAAAAACAAAGGTAGTTTTTTTTTTTAATTCTGAATTTTAAAATAAAAATTTTAAAAATATATATCTCTAATGTAACCAGCAGTGTGTTCTTTACAGATCAGTTGCAAATAACAAGAACATATGTATCACTACAGCATTTACTTTGACATTCTCAACTCGATATGACCACTGAGATGGCTTAATGTAATTACAAATGCTTTATACAATTTGCAGGCGTGATCAGCATCGGCAAACATATTATTACTTTGAAAGATTAGGCATACAAGTTAGGAAGAAGCACTGGAATAAAATTTTGGTCAGTGTTCCAACCAGAGTTTTAAACCACAAGAATTCAGAACATATGTTTTTGGGGCTCCTCCCACTAAACAAATGATAAAATAAAGAAATGTATTCGTTCACTTTTGTGTTTGTTCGGTAATTTTGTAGAGCGCTATAAAAATCATCCATATAAAGTTTTATTAGAAGGTTTTAAAATATTGTCTGCATTCATTTTTGTTAAGGACTGTGAAGGTTGATAATATTTTTTCATATTATAGTTTTTGAGTTTGATTATTAGCCGGCATAACTGTAAGAAGTAATTTTGAGCACTTACTACTTCACCTTCCTATTCTGCCATCTTGGTTTTATTTTCATTTTTTTTTTGTGAACACTTAAACTGAAAATTTAGTGACAGTATAATTTTCCACTGACACACTGCTTCAAAGAAGTGAGTTTTCACAGTACTAAGGAAGGATTTTTGTTGCACTCTGCAACTCTTGCCACAGGTCTCTTGTTTCCGCGTTGAAAGTCGTATTCGGCATAGATGTTATAAACAGAGTTTGTTGAGTTTTGCATGGTGCCGTATGTTTCCTCCATGAAATCCCAGTGTGTAAGTGTAATGTAAACATTACGCATTCTCGGGCAAAAAAAGGAAATCACTGGACAGTATCACAGGAAAACTGAACTCTGATCTAATTAGTTTGCATTGTTGTACAAAACTGAAGTTTCTTCGTCTTTTAAGTAACATGAAGCATTCGTGGGACCTAATATGTAGGTCAGGGAATGTTTCGTTGCTCTTTTTGCAGGGACCTTCTAGAAGCTACCAACCCATAAATATTAGATCAAAAATACAAGCTACCACTGCATGTTAATGCCGAGAGGCTTGGATTGGTTCCAAAGCTAAAATCGGCCGCTAGCAGCTCGTAAAGAAAAATGTTTTTCTAAAAGTTATTTGACTCAGGGTCACGGGAGCATGCTGTAAATATTGCGTAGCGAGGCTTTCTAATGATTAGGTATAGAAACTCAGGGTGTGTTTAACTAAAACTGTTGCACTTAATAAGATTTTAAGGTGAAGTTCTATGTGCGTATGTCAGAGCTATGCAATGCAGCATACAGTTTCTTCCATTTGTACACAAGTTTTTTTTTGTATCCAAACAGTAGCAACTAAAAACAAACTTAACAATTATATAGACACATTTACAACACACAAGTATATTGTACAGTTGTGTAACTGGTTTATTGCTGTTAACGAACTTCAAGTTAACGTTGTGTAAAATTTGGAAAGCCTTTGAGACCTGTAATGACTGGATACAAATACAAAATTCTTCAGATGTACTTTATGCGTGAATTATCTTTTGCAGCTACAGATTACTTTCTTTCACCAAATTATTCACTATACATCCTACATTTTTAGCCTTGTGCAGAAAAGTAATTAATATGGAAATAACTGTGGAATAACAGTGTATCAATTTTTATACTTGGATATTGTATGTCAATGTCCGTTTTATATATCTTCTGTGACAGTTGCAATAAATTATTGGTTCGTCTCCAGCTTGAAAGCTTGTTGGCAGCAAAAAAAATTAATTTGGTAAATTAATAGCAAGTAACTTACTGCGCAACTTGCAGTTGATGAGTATAAAAATTTTTGAAACCTAATTTTTTTTTATAAAGACATTTCAAAATTTTTTTTTTTATTTTATTTACCTGTGTTAAAAACCAAATCACTGCATAAATATGTATAGTAATTTTCATCGGAAATGTGAAAAACGTACATTTAAATTCTTTTTTCCTATGCACTTCCATGAATAATATTGGAATACGGTATTTATTAAGTGTACCATTGAGTAGTTTTTTCATGTTCATTATTATTTTTAATTTACATTTTATAATTTTGTGGTTCCAGAAGCAATTACATTTTGATTTTGTTGACGTTCATTATGCAGAAAATGTAGGCTGCAATGAAGGTACTTAGGTTTTCACCGGGGAGGCTGGTTTGAGCCTCAGGGAGACCTGAGCGAGGGTTGAACTACGGTGGCTTGCCGTTGCCTTCAACAGGATGGTGATGAGGAGACAGCACGATGCCCTGTTCTGAACCTGGGGAGGTAACTGCAAATTTTCCTCCCAGGCCAGGAATCGAAACCGGGACCCTTGGGTCAGTGGTAAAGAGCGTTAACCACTGAGCCATGCGGTTGAACATATAGACTGTAAAAATGTCACATGTAATGAAAAATGTCAGAAGTAATATCTACTAGTCAAAAAGTATTCAGTATGAACATTAAATGATTAATTTTTTGTTACCGACTAAACACAATTATGGCTTCCCGGTGGGGTCGGTCCCCAGATTTTCGCATGTGGGAATCATGCCAGACGATGCCGCTGGTCGGCGGGTTTTCTAGGGGATCTCCCGTTTCCCCCGGCCATTCATTCCAGAAAGCTCCATACTCGCCTCATGTCACTCCCACCAGCGCTGAAGACCTTGATGTTAAAAGCACTGACCAAAATCTCTTCACAATTATGGCTATGTACTTTTTTCTCCTAGGATGTAGAAGGGCTTAGGTTAGGTTGGGAGACTGTATTAAATTAAACAGTAATATAAAAATACTAAATTTTGTTTTTATATTTATATAATAATAATTTGAAATTTACAGAACAATGTATAAATACATTTTTAAACCTTTGATTTATATTATGTTATTTCACGCTGATTTAAATATACACGTAATATTTAAACTATTATTTTTATCATAAAAATCATTTCCCAAATTACATCATTTGGCAATAAATGTTACAATTAATTTCTCAATTTACATAAAAAATATCCCTCTTCCCTCACTCTTGTATATCCTTTGTAACAGACCCACAGGCAAATTATCACAGAAACCACACTTTTTTCCAACACTCCTGCAGTCACACACTTCTCATTGATGATTGAAGCTACACTGCTGTAATTTAGTGGTTTACATGACATTACTCATGTAAGTATAGCTAGTTCACAATTAAATGAACACTTCTAAAAATCCCAACTGGTATATTTCAGAAAATTGTGTATTCCTTGTACAAATACGTTAACTGCTTAAAACAGTTTGCAAAATATTTTGGGACTGTTTTTCACAAATTTGTGCCAATTTTACCAAAAGTTGCTGTGAAAAAGTATTGAAATACTAGCAGGGTTTTTCTCAACGGTTGATTTGAAGGGCTTTTGATTGTTGACATTAGGCAGTGATTTCTGTTAATGATACAACCTCAGGTGTTTGGTCTTATAATAATATTTGATGTGAGTTTTTATTAGTGAACAACACTATTACTTTTTTAAAAATAATTTTAATGAAATTAAGAATATAGGGGTCAAGATGTAGATGCACAGACAGCCAGACATGCTGATGGTAAATTCAGCAAGGTTTTTTTTATTTTGCATGACACTTCGTACCTTAAAACAGTTGAAATAGCAAGCATCGAGAACAAACAATTTTGTGCATATCTGCAGAACACTGCTCTTAAACGATTAAAAATCGCTAGATGTTAATCGAGATAAAAGGCATCTCTTAGTTAACTTTCTCTATTCGCCTCAGAAATGAAATGTAATTCTGCAGGCAGTCATAATCATTTTCCTGAATTTATATAAAATTAGTTAGTGCCCGAACTTGCAGATTGTTGCAGACATCTGATTTGGACTGTTACAGTTAAAATGTATCCAATTTAAGTATAGGGTAGAGTGAGGTTAGTAATTAATAGTACTTATGAGGATGATATGAATTACATATCTGAAGAAACCTTCCGGTCAACGACAATGTCCGCTACGTTTTCCTCGCGTGAAAATAGTCGGGAATGGAAACTCCAACCACCATAGTGGCAAGTTGCCCTACTACTCTACCACCGCAGCCCTTCTATCCATTTTGAATGTCATTGCCCTATAAAGGACAACCCAAGTGTTAAAATGAAGTGACTACTTCACCTACAAGGTGCTACCAGGAGTCCTAACTAGAACTATTTAGCAAAGTTACGAAAGAATTACACAATGTGACATTATCACACAGAGTCTATGTCATATCGATATTTGTACGTCTGCGAGTGTACTGTACTGTAGATTTGCAACAGTACAGGGAGTAACCATATTGCTGTAAGTTGTGGTGCTCATGTGTCTACACACAGTATACTTCTCTTAGAGTTAGAATTTTGATTCCTCAAATTGTACTGCTAATGTAATGTGGTCACAAGTCAAGCATAATCATTTGTCAGAAGAAAATTGACAAATTTAAGGAGTATGGAAAGGTATGATGTTGAGCGAATGACTGGAACATTCAGTCGTCGATAAAATCTGAACTATTCGTCAAAATTCAATGTGGCTTTTTTATAGAATATATTATTTTCTTAGTAGGTGTCTTGTCTGTACAGAACTAGTAGTATGCTTTGTTTTAAGTTTATAAATTAAAAATTATTCTTATCAAAATAAAGGCTTGAAAACACAAAACAATAATAACGTAAAACTCTCACTTTTAAAATAATTATATCCAGAGCTCTATATAATAATCTAAATTCCACATTACGGCTCAAACCTGCTGGGCTATTCACGATAAGTTAAGCACTTTAGAAGATTGTTTTGTGGATGGAAGCGCTGATATTTTAAGTACTGTACGCACTTTGTTTATTATGCTGCTATGTTTGTATTATTGACAAGTGGTGGAAATATACGAACTGGCTGGAAGGGAAAAAAAATAATGAGGCAGTACATAGTATTTAGATAGTCAGGTAGGTATACTCTGTTTAGTATAACTTCAGTAAAATTCGACAGCTACTTAGGGCAATTACTGTCAAATTAAGGTAATTTAATGAGACAATTCACATTGAAAAATGTGATGAGGTACTAAATGACAAGTAATTACTATGTTTTGCTATTGGCAAATTTAAGAAAAATTTTACATATTGCCTCCAGTTTTTACAAATGCAACACCATTTCCACAAATGATGTTATAGTTGCTATTAAATATGCCATGTCATATTTTTTTGTAAGTAGCATTGAGACGGCCTAGTAAAGTCCCACAAAGCAATAAAATCTGATTTTTATATGTTAGTGTGTAAACTATATTATGTAAAAAATGTTATGTACGACAAAAATTCATCACAATTAATGTCTGATGTTTGAACTAGCAGCCCACCACCCTCACATAATATTTTACAATGATTTTTCACCAATTGCTTTGTTTTAGTGTATTTCTCAATGCTGTGGTTATTCCACTTATTGTCTTTGAAAGATTCTCGAATGATGTTACATGCTTATCTTTGCACATGTATGAGTAGATAGGATGTTTACTAGTCTTGCAGCGTGGAGTTTACGTGAGGCTTTGTTAGAGAAATTGTATCTCAGTGGATAAGTTTTAAGGAAAACTATTTCAAACAAAAATTATTCTACATGGCGTTTTTTAAGGGATGTCGCCACGTATGGTACTTCTTGATTGAAAGAGTTGTGTTTCAATGTACAGAATGTTGCAAAACTGCATGTCAGTATTTTGGGGGAATAGCCTAGTTCTCGTATCAAGAGGAACTAAAACTTTCACAGTTACTGTACTGCAGGTCTCATGACTTGCAGTGCATGTTACCATGGAATGTTACACCATACGTCTACCAACCAATTAAATATGACTTGTACGTAGTTACTAATAATAGCTGCAGTGACATTCCACAGTAACACGTTCCTGCTATGTACTGTAGGTAATATGTACTGTGAACTGTAGTGCAGAAATGGTCCAGTTTCGAACCTGTGTTCACATAATATTCTTTTTCCTCTAGACGTGAGGAGTGATCCTCCAAATTACTGACATGCAATTTTGCAACACTGTGGTGGAATTTTTTTAATGTTGATTCACTACATAAGCTCTATGGTTGCAAGGTTGGCACATAAATTAATGCTGCAAAGTTTGAATTCACAGTGATTTGAAAGTCAATACGTAGGTATACAAAAGGTAAAGTTTCTGGAAGGGGAGAGGGACAATCCTAGATAGCAGTTTCGGACACCTTTTGACAAACGTGTGGCCAGTAAGAAGCATTCCTTTAGCGTAATAACTTGCGACATAATCGACGTTAGTTACGAAATTACGGAGTGACACAGTTCAACAGAAACGCATCAATCGGCAACATATTTGGAAGTTAGCTGACATTTCCTACGTCGCCGAGGTCTTGAGAGCTGGTGTGGATGATACGTAACGTAAGTACGGTATACAGCAACGGAAGGCTGTAAAGGTATGATAAACGGGACAGTTAGAACATACACGTCGGATGGCGACGTCCTTCACAGCTGAGATAGTCGGGTGATTACGCAAAGAAACAAAACATTGCGACACGAGCGCGAATAGTGAGCCGCACCGCAGCGGGAGTGGTCGTGGCCGGAGAGGAGGGGTGGTAAGTGGAAGGGGTGGGGGGTCAGCGGCCGCACGTGGGGGGAGGGAGGGCCGCAGTGTATTTCCGGCGCGCCCGCCGCCAAGGGTCGAAGTCCCCCACCTGCTGGGCCTACTATCTGCCGCTAAGCCATGCTTGTGCCACGCGGGCGAGTTTCTCTCTCCATTTCTCTCTCCTCTGCCAGCTTCTACTTGCTAATACTACGCAGTAGCAAAATCCTGAGGCGAACATGTTTTGTTATCCCCGCGATCACGTGATCCCTGACGTGTACAATATGGAGGACGTGTTTATTTTAGAACAGCAGGCTTGTTTGTATTTGTTTTATGCGAAACTCCGAATTTGTGGAATCGGAATCATTCTCGACCGTGTATATCGACCAACTACTGCATCAGTGGCTTCATCTATGGACAAAGCTATTAAATCCTGATCGGACATAGTTGATAGCTAGAAGAATTTATACAAGAAAAGCAGCAGCCTAAAAGTTGACATTTAAAAAAATCCTTATATTTGTTTTCTATTTGTATGTGCACATGGTGATATTTTTTGCAAATTAATTAATTTTTATATTTGTTTTTTTGTTATATATGCACTTGGTGATAACAGTTGTCAAATAGTGTTTTCATTTCAGTTTGCCGCATTGCTCTACACTAAAACTGTTAATATGTTCTGAATGGCATGCTAGCAGACGTTCTTCTGTTATAAGCGTAAAGTGAAAATAAGACCTATTATTTTGTCTACGATCATGTGATGTAAACACCTCATGCGCGGAAGTTTATTATTGCTCTATCGTACATTCACTGCACGTTCCTTCTATGCCACAAGCAACGTCCGCGGTCAGAGACGAAAGAAAAAACTCCTGATTGAGTGTGAGCAGCCTATACTGCAGCCGTGTTCCAACTGGAACTTATTGTTAGCAAAATTATCACGTGACTCAATTCTGTACACAAAATCTGTGACGTTTTAGGAGTTATGTTTTGCGTTTCGTAAACTAACGAAGATTACAAATAACCTATTATCAAACGTAAAACCCCAACTCGCCGCCATATTGCAATAAGCAGAAAAATAGTATATTCTATAGTTTTTAACTATATTAAACTTAGTAAAACTATTTGTAAGCTTCTTTCGAATTCTTAGTTTAGCATTCGCAATTTAAGCCTACCATAACTGTCTATTTTATAGCTAATATACATTGGAACCTCATTAAAACAAATCTGAAGGAACCTAAATTTTTGCTGTTTGTAATAGTAATGAGGTTTGTACTAACACGTAATTACAAAATGTAAAAAATTCTGTACATATATTTTCATGATTTTGAGTTCCAAAATACAAACTTGCTTACCACCATCACGACTTACATTGTTTTTTATTTAAAGGTAGGACCGTCAAGAAGGGGGGAGGAGAGGACAAGGGAGGCCCAAAAGCATAGGGACCCGGCGCTGGTCGGTATATATATAACACATGATAACTTTTTGAGATGTTAAACAGAATCAATCATAATGACAACAAATAAAAATAAGATACATTACGGCAATTATGTCAGTGAGCTAATATTGGTAATCGTGTCAGGTTAGGGTGAGGAATCGAGAGACTTGGTCCGGTCTCGCTGGGTGGGGTGTTGGGTAGGTGGTGACAACGGGCCAAAAGTATGCACACAAACATTAGGAAACGACTTATTTTTTCTTTTTTCGTCCCTATGGAAAAATCATCTCAAATTTGATTCCATATACGGTACGTCAATACATTATCAGAAACCGTGTCCTTAATTGTCATAAGAAATAACCACATCATTTTTGTAGTTCCCATTGAAAAACCGTCTACGGTTTTCCTTTTTGGATTACGACTATCAGTAGATCTGTACAAACATGCGACTGTCCTATCACGTAACCCACCTTCACACGCATCAACTAAACCGTGGTTGCATGACCAACCTTGCAACGCGGGTTGCGTACCTGGCAGGCAACAACGTGCACCCTCATAATCCTCTCAAACAGTTCGCAATAAAGTGTTCCATGAAGGCGACGTGTGTGTTATGTATGTGTATAACATCTTTGAAAAGCAATGAAAATACCCAAGTGTTAGTCACAAATTTATAACCCCGCCCCCCCCCCCTTTTTTTTTTTTCTTGATGTAGGAAAAGAATTTATACTCCATAAAACTTGTAAAATCAATAAAGAGTGACACCATAATTCACATACTAATTTATTTAATTTCCAGTAGATGTTATTATTTTAAGTTAAAACTTTTTAAAACGTCTATTTGTAAGGGTGGATATCTCACTTACGAGATGCTGTACGACATTGCTCGTATGTAATGTTTTGTCCCCCATTTTGTATAGAGAATCAGCTCACGGTGTTTGTACCTGTTCAGACGGTATCGTGAACTTATTGAAGTGTGGATGATGTTGTTGACTCTGATTGTCCAACATAACCTGTGCAGTGAGCACATCAACACACATATACACAGTATTGCCAATGCTCGCCGGGCACTCTCATGCATTTTTAACAAAAACTATCACTTCTAGACAGTTGTAATAAGGGGACTATTTTTGTTACAAACCTCACATTACTCAAAAAACATCTTCAAATGTTCAAATATCCCGACGGTACAAAAGTTGCTTCCAATTAGAGGGTGGCCACACCTGTTATTGTAGTAACGGTTGAAGGTATCGACCAGAATTTGATGTGCGTTTGAAGACCCTAATAACATATATCAATATTTAGAGTATAGTCGTTTTAGATAGTTCAGTTTCCGATATTTTAATATAATGTGGTTTTAAAACTCAATATTCAAAGGCTCATTACTCTCTAAATATCAGGCACTAAGTGACCTATATATTTTCTTTATTTTTCTTAAGGTATCACCTCACTGCGTCCGTGCCTGTATAGCTTCAGTCTTACGGCTGTCATTTAACAGGACTATAACTAAGGAAAGTAATATTTCGCTAGCTCAATGACGTGCATGCTATAGACTCCACTGTCCTGTGTATATAAAGCTATTTGTCTACTAGCTGCTGTTCATTGGAACAGCAGACAACGAACGTACACACGGGGCTGGATTATGCATAGGACAATGGATTCTAGCATGCACGTCATTGAACTCGCGAATTTTTCCTTCCCTAAATATAACATTTTTAAATTTCAACTGCATACAAATAACATTTTGAAATGTTTTCTTGTCATCTAACAATGTTTGGTGCCCATTTCGTGGAGGCCGTGAGAACAGCCGCAGAACTAGCATATTCACCGCCTATTTAAACTGGCAAGTTACGTCGCAGGACTTTTGAAGCATCATTGAGACATGCAGCATCTTTATCTCCACGATTACTTCATAAAATGACAAGGCAACCGCTGAAAATCGCAAGAGGCGAGCCGACAAAGCCAGGTCAGTATCTTGTGCATATAGGCTATTATGTATCCAGCGTTTACCTATATTGCCCTTATGCTCAGGCACGTCTAGGGCTATGATATGCAAAATATTTCCAGCCAGATGGCTCCCATAAAGTATTGCTGATACTGCCGCAACTATGCTTATACACGATTTGTTTTGTTTAAATATGTTCAGCAGCAAAATAAAATCATTATATAAGTGCTGAAAACATAAGCGTATTGTTCAATGCTCAGACAATACATCTTCTGAAAGAACATTAAATACAGACTGCTGCAATTATAGCATAATGGAAGATCAAAATAAAAATTATACTGTTTGCGGGAGTATATAATAAACATTATAAAAATAAAGAATTTAAAAAAAAATGTAAAGTTACTCATATTTTTTTCTGTCTTGAAAATTAGTACAATTTTGTATATTATCACAAACGAGATGGCGTAACCACACCATGTTGAACTCGCATTCGGAATGCCTCGGGTTCTATCCCCGGCTCCGGCTATTCTTATGAAGGGGCGAGATGAGCAGGGAATCCCTGAGAAAACACACCGACCAACGGCGTCGTCCTAATTCTACGTACGAAAATTCGGGTCGACCCTGCTGGGAGTCGAACCCGGTGAGTTGGGCGTTACTACAGCTGCTACCTCTTAAGGGGGAGTGTTAGACAATTTCACTATATTTTCAGTTTTCGAGCCATAACATTTATTCAAATTGTATTATCAAAATGTTCTATTCGAAAAAGCATCGGATATATTCTTCATGAACTGCTTGACATAAATAACCATGGGATTTTGTGTTAATTTGTCACGCAGAATCATTGCAAGAGAATTCTTGAAAGTTAACCTATAATTATTCTGTTGCAATGATTCTATAACTGGGCCTTGTTACGGAGTTTTGCAGTGATTTCAAAAATATTTTTTTTATTGCTACCTAATACTCATATCGAAATTTCGCTGCATAGTTTTGACACTTATATGTTATAATTTGTAGCTGAATTTTTTTGTATAATTATACTGAACGGTTTTTTAGATTTCATTACCCAAAGTACCACATTTTTCGTCGCGAAAATAAGCAAAAATGAAGGAAATTATTTTTTTGCTGGCGGATGGTACATTATTAAAAAAAACGCGTCCACAGTATTGTGCATCGTGTGATTGCACATTGACTCAAATTTTTTTTTCAAAACTTTTGGTTTAAAAATATTTGAGTTATTGGCACCAGTCTGAAAAAAAACTCGGGAACAAGCCCTTAATAAAGGACACGGACTCTTCCCTTCCAGCTTCTGGTTCTGAGTCGACGGAATAGTAACACCTTTATCCGCAAGGCTTGAAATTGGCACCATGTTTTTGGTTTTTTTTAATGGGAGTCTAAGCTGTTGGCCTGTAATTTTATTTGCACAAATTATTTCGTTGATTCCGGTCTGTCTTTCCAGATACAGTAATCTGAGTAATCCGTTTATAGCACATATTATGGGCCTAAAAAACTATTATCTAATATGCATGTGCATGCCGTGTTTAAATAAAGCTAAATGTGTGCTATTTTTAGAGGTAAATATATTGGGAACACATTAGCAGTTTTACTTAAAAAGGAATACGCATGACAGGCGACAACATCGTTCACGCACCTCGGGAGGGCTTTTGCTACAGACTAATTTTTTGAATTAATTTAGGCCTTTTATTGCATAGAACATATGCAAGTAAATAAATATATAAATATCGCAATTGGGCTCAGGCAAGGTTAATTTTACTACAAGTTAGAAAGAAAATGTGTTTTCTTATGGGAGAGTTTGGCAAGGGAAAATTTCTGCCGCTAGATTCGTTGCTATCGCTAAGGGACCAGAAAAATACGAAACTGTAGTAAAATTACATTTAAATATGCTTGGAAATGACAGAAGTCATTTAACTTCATTTTTAAGCGAAAATAATCCAATCTCGCGTTTTAAATTATCAACTTATGTAACTTACAATTCATGAAAGCTCTGTTTGGTAAGTTTGTACCCCTTACCGATACCAGCGCTCAAGCGGCAGAAATTTTCCCTGTGCCAAACTTTTAACATTGATCTTTCTAGCCTAGTAGAATTAACTTTAGCCCACGGGACCGCACGCTACTATAGGCCGTTCACGATAAAGTGAGCACTGCATAAAGTTTTCTTTCAGCCATTTTACAGCCATCTTGATTATGTTTAATATGAAAACTTCCATGTTACTGAAAACCAGTGTAAACATTTCAACACTCTCAAAAGTTAACATCTAGTTGCCCAATAAAACACATTTTTAATTAATTACAAGTTCTGCTGAGGGTTCAGTTTATAGTGAACAACAGATACAAGGAATCTCCTAGCTTTGGTTCAACCAGATTGTGATTACGAGATGGGGAGGGATCGCCATCCCCCAACCTGGGAGACCACAGGTGAGTGAGAGATGACATGTAATGAGACCCTACAGCTGGAGATACGACGGAATGCATGGACAGGGGAAGCGGGAGTACTCCGGGAAAACCCGCTGGCCACCGGGCCACATATGCGAAGGATACGGGACCAGCCCCGCCGGGGATCGAACCAGGATCGCCTTGGTGGGAGAATTGGGGTCAACCACCGCGCATTCCGCCTCCCTTCCTTTTCCAAGTTGCCTTGGAAATCATATAGAAAACTATTATTAATTATTGTGTGTCCTCAATATGTAGGCCTAGTCTATACAATTTTATGTTGGCGAGACATCTCCAAGGTAATATTAGCGCACGTAAGCAACTGCCTAGTTTGCCTGGACGTAAGTTCGCTGTTGCGTTTGTCGGCTCGCAAAATGTAAAGTAACTCCAAACTGCCAGTCTTTTGAGAGTACTCTATAAATCATAGATAATTGGTATGAACCCACCTTAACTCATGGCAACACTCCCATCTGTTTTCTTTACCTCGCCCCGTGACAAATTATTGCCGTGTTCACGACACCTGCTGGTCGTTTTTCTGACTCCACGAGCCCAGAAAGTGTCGTCAGCCAGATCTCAAGGAACTGGAGGCAATAAAAAAGTATCGACTGTTCTGTAAACTTGCCAAGTTCGCGTTGCGTCGTCTCGTACGGCTACCGTGCCAGGAACTAGTTATACGACTGTTTTCCCGCCTTCAGTTTGTCACGACACGATTAGAAGCGAGCGGTTATATGTTTACACTAATCTTCCTCTGTATAGTTAGTGTATCTAGGACGCATCTAGGCTTCTTCAGCCCGGGACTACGGTTGGTTGTTAGGTGAAAATTACGAAAATACTATCAACACCGAGAAAAAAAAAAACGTAAAAGGTATATTTAAAAAAAAAACAAGCGTTCATTTATAAACTATTGGCCTAAGAAGTTAACAAATAATAATAATTAGTGTATGAAATTAAGAGCGCAACCAACCTGGCGCTTAAAACACGTTACAGCGTTTTCTAAAATAGAATTTTTATGAAGTTATTCCACGTGTGCCCATTAAGTAAACGTATGAAAAGTAAACACACTTCCAACGATGACGGAAAGGTATTTTTAAAGCTGCACGTTAGAAAAATCATGGCTAAAAACAGCTTTTCAACCTGTTATATCTTAAAAAAAAAACGACTCAAGGGATTCGTGTGAAACTACTCTAGATACATGCAATGGACTAAGCTTAAACTTTTCAACAATAAGAAGATGGGAACACCACTGAAAGTGTCAGTCCTGCGAGTGATCTACGATACCACTGCACGCCGTTTCGGTGTCTTGCGGTAGAGGCGATACCGTACCATATGAGCCGGTCAACATCGCCCTTGGCGCCGTGCTGTACTCACACTAATACACGACCAATTGAAGAGTGTTTGTGGAAATAGATATAAGTGCCAGAAAATTATATTTTGAGGTTTTCCATTGAAAGAATTATATGTTCTGTTGCTAATACCGTAGGAAGTAATAAAGAGTGCAAATAATGCATTGTTCAGCTCAAACAAACGTCCGTAGAATGCACTTAGTATAACTCCAAACTGTTGTCATGGAGAATGACACAAGTGCCATTTGAAGTAACACTTTTCTAAATCTTTTCAGTAACAGTTATTTTCACACATACAATATTGTAAATAAATGTAACACAGCATTCGAATTATGAAATTATTTGTAACTGGCTTTTTGTTCTTTTTTTTTTTTTTTTTTTTCATTTCCTGAAGAACTTACTATTTGGCACTTATATCATTTCCCACAAACACTCCTCAATTATAGGCGGGCGCCTTAATATTTAAGCTACTGAAGGATCCCATTCATGGTCACTCACCAAAGGAGCAGGCAGAACATACTTAATAAAACTCAAATTAAGACAGAAATTTTAATGTTTTCTTAAATTCTTGAGACTATTTCGAGACGTTTTCCATTAGTACCATATTACTGCGCTGTTGCCGAGGTTTCATAGGTATGCCAAATTTCAGCTCGTTCGGATGCTAGCAGTGCCTAAAAATTGAATTACAACTTTTGAACCGGAAAGACAGATATGCGAACGAAGCAAGTAAATAAAAACTTGTAAAACTCAGGATTTTCGTAGAAAAAATTCGGCCATGGAAAAATATAGCTACCTGCGCCAGAAAAAAGGCAAATATTCACTTCTTCAACTAAACAAACCTTTTAGGTAAAATTGTAACACAAGGTACGTAAACTAGCATTTAACAATTCGTGGTAATTTGCCATAGTTAGTAGCGTTTCATTTATCACGTACTAAAGTCCTGCTGATTTTTTTCTAACATTTTTTCTCTATCCGTCAGTATTGTGCAAAATCGATAGATTACCCTTCATAATTCTACGGTAGCTTCTAGCATGGTTTTGTACATATACACAAACATAATACGGGATACATATTTTAATTAATGTAGCCTAACATATATTTGCACAGCTAAACTACACTAACAAGAAAGAAAACTAGTAGAAAATTAGTGAGGGACTTGTTCTCGCTAGGTTTTGTGTGAAGAAGTTAATAGGTATTCTATATCTATTAGCATCCACTATGCAGCAAACTGCATTCAAAAATAGAAACAATCTTGGAACTACATTTCGTTTAAATAAAGTGTAATGTTTCTACACATTCGACAATTTTGTTGGGGATAATGCTGACGGTAAGCATTTTAGGGTAAGCATTGTTTTGCCTACGTCTTTGAAAATACTCTGCTGAGTTACACAACTTAACGTGAAGGACCATGGTTGTTTTAGTGGCTAAAACACTCGCCTCCCTAGGTGATTCGGGTTCGGCTCCCGTCGAGGTCGACACACATCCTCACGTGAATCGTGCCGGACGATGCCGTTGGCCTCTCAAGGACCTCTCTCTTCACCCACCCCTCGTTCTGACGATGTTCAACACTCACCTCATGTCACCCCTCTCACACTTAAAACCGTAATCCACCATTTATATTTCTTTTACGATGATTATTTTTTAAAATCTTAGACGAGAGCAGATATCGGAAAGCTTTTAATCATTTTCGTTAAAAACTGTGTTTAATATGTTAACTAATTTTTTTAAGACAAAATACACAATGGTTTCTGCTAATTATGAAGTTAAGAAAATTCTCATTAATGAAATAATTAGCCAAATCTATACATCGTTTAGTCTAGAAAAAAATTTGACTACATACCACAAAAAAACTTTTAAGAAACCTGTGCGACATATCTGCTTTCGTTTAGGAATAAAAAATAACTATCGTGAAAACAGTAGAAATGGCGGATCCAGGCAGTAACGTGTATATCTTGCAGCTGGCTTTTAAAATTCATGCGCTTGTATGGTTACTAAACGTAATTTAAAACCTGAGACCGCACGCGGTTGAGTGCCAACTAATATAATTTTTCTTATGCAAACTCTATTTACTATCTGGAAGTTTACGGCCTCAACTACAGGTTAGGAAGCTCAATGTTATTAGTTTGGGACAGAGGCGATTTCTGCTGCTAGTAGCACTGGTGTCGGCAAGGGGTGCAAACTGCAAACAGACCAATCACAGAGATTTTCGTGAATATAAAGTTGCATGAAGTTGATTAAATATTTTTGTGCATCAAATTTAAAAGCAAACTTGGTTTGTTTTTCAGTGAAAATTTAAATTTAACAACTTCTCTGTTTCCCAAGTATATTTAAAATGAATTTTAATACTGGCAACGCATATGAAGCACAGTTAGGAAGGCCCCTTGATGTGTACATCCTCAGGACTCTTTTGAGTCCACGGGCCAGCATCTCTAGCCACTGAGAGCAGCCGTGGTGGTTGCAAGGTGAGGCATATAGCCTCCCACCTGGACGATCCGGGTTCAATTCTCGGCGTGGCCAGTCCTCGAATTTTCGCTTGTAGGAATCGTGTCGGATAATGCCGCTGGTCGTCGTTTTTTCTCGGGGATATCCTGTTTCCCTCGCCCCTTCATTCCGGCACTCCTCCGTACTCGCGCATGTCACCCTCAACAGCGCTAAAGAACTCTATGTTAAGTGCTAACCGAAATCTGTTCCCTTCTAGCCACAGAGCCAAGTGGTCGGACCTCTATGCAGTTTCACAATTTATCGTGGCTACAGACCTACCATTTTAAATACAAGTTTAGCACAGCGTTTACCTCCTCGAAAGTCCAGTGATAAACAAAAAGGAAAAAAATTCAACCAAAATAATAACGCAAATCCACCACACGCAATAACGATGAACACCCAAAAAATAAATAAAAAAACAAGCATTGATTGGATGATAGTAATATACGGTCCATGGGTGATCCAGTACGTCAAAAATATTCAACCGAACCGCACAAATAACTGACTACATGAAAATGGAAACAAGTAAAAAATATTAAAACGAAAGAAATTGAAAGATATAAAATCTCCATTCAGAATAGTGAAAACGCAGTTACTAAATAATAAAAAACGAAACAGCATAGTTAGAAATAACACAGTAAAAAAAGGTTCTTTAAATTAATAAACCATGTTACTTAATTTCTTAGTTTCTGCTACTTCCTTCATAATGCGGCACCAAACACGGTTTTAAGTTCGATGTAGTAACTTTCCTAATTACGTATATTTATTTACTGCCACTTTGTCCGTGCCAGAAATTACCTAGCATGTGACACCATGTTACATACACCCATGGGTGTAACAGATGTTGCCTAGCCACCAGGCTATTGCCACAACTGAAATATTTGGGGTGCATTTTACACGTAAACGGTGAGTCCTATAAAGTTACAACAAGATTACTTTATTGATTAATTATGACTCGCTGTTTTACATGTTCGCATAAAACACAACGTTTTGAGACCATTAACATTTATCTGCAACAACAGGGTTCAATTATTTTTTATTGAAGGGAGTGCGTGCGGTGCACATACCATTATTTTATTCCAGATCGTGGTTAATTTACACACCAAATTGTATTCCTCTAACACAAGTACTTTTTATAATATCGCACAAAATATGATTTTCTAAATTAGACTTTAGGGGCTTATGCAGCCCTTAATACGTATTGAGATGAACCATGGGTGATGTCCTGAATAAAATGTCTTCTTTTCACGTTAGCAATTCACTCGTAAATTTTGGGTCACTTGCATCAGAAACATTGTGTATATAGGATATACATACACATTACATATATATATATATATACATTACATACACACATATACATCCACGCGCGCGCACACACGCGCGCACACACACACACATATATATATATATGTGTGTGTGTGTGTGTGTATAATGCCTCCTTCCAGAATTAATACAAAACATGATATTTGCAGTGAACTAGGCTGACTGTATTGTATACTTGTGTAAAAAAACATATGAACGTAAGGTGTGTATAAATTAGACATATTTAATTTAAACAAATGAAATCAAAAGTAAATGACTTTTTATCCGAAGTCTACGTTTTTCCACGTAGTAATTCCGAAAAATTAAACATGTATAAACGAAGAAAATTTGCGTAGTTCAATGATGAACCAGACCTATGAGATGTAGCGTTATGTACGCAGAACCACGCTTGCAAACTGAGGTAAATGCATATTGTAACGTGATACTAGGCTACAAAAAAAACCCACCAAGGGAAGAAGACCGATATTAGACATCGATGAACGAGCAAAAACAATAGAACTAGCTTTATTGGTCAAGAATACATATTTCGATTGTTCCAGCAGCGCTGTTGAATAATGGCGCCGACTGTGGCGACTTCTGCTAACGCTCCTCGTTCAAATCCCTCGTCATTCCTGAATGCGAACACTTTCAATAAAACTGTAGTTAGCCGTGATGTCATTCAGTCCTCAACAGCGAGTACTTGAACGCAAGTGAAGCGTGATGTGTGGAGCTGCGACACCGGTGAACTGCGACTTCCACCAAGTTTTTCACGTGCTAATGTCAGAAACGGTATCACAGAGAAACGAACTACGGACCACCGCGGTGGTAAGGCCGTTAAACCACCGCATCCTTTCCTTCTATTTTACCCATAAGTATTATTAAGGGCCCTGCCTACCACTCGCTTAAAATTAAGGATTTTCGCGATACTAAAGACAATACCGATACTTTGAACCTTAACCGATACTAACAGATACCGATACCAATACTTGTACATGCATTTGCGTAGCAATACCAGTGGTTAAAGTGAAAACTTGTGGGACAATACATGTAACACAGTATATAGTGAATTCAGTACAATAACAGCTTTACTTAACTATCAAAGCAAGAACTATTGCCACGCACATTTTCAACAATTAATATCTTCATACATAAATTGTATAGCAAAATTGTTTTTAAAAATTTTCAAATGTTTGGCAAAAAGGAACAAAAGCAGCGGTCTACTAGTATATGCCATTAACACATACGCATACGAACAAAAAAAACGTAACAAAAATAAGTTTAGTGTCATTACTACAGTTTCAAGAGACACTTCACTTCAATTACTATACACAATCACAAAAATGTAACATGCATTGCGGTGTGTGCGTGAACCTATTCCACATCTGAACATTGTGTCAGTGTATGAAAATTAAATACACTTCGAACGATGACGGAAAGGTAGTTCAAAAACATCACGTCAATTAGAAAAATCATTTAGAAGACCCTCAAATCGATGGTGCAAATGCAAAACCTCGTATATCAATTTTTGGCAGTATTTACATTTTTACACATTGTTCCTCGGCAGTAACAAGAATGTCCAATAAATTAGTTTTTTTCCAAAGCACATTTTATTGTATTGATGCAAACTAAAAGGCTGTAAAATTCCTTCCACGCCAGTAAGATTTCATCTCCAGTTTATCCGTGCATCTGAGCTCTTTCCAATTGTGATATACGAGATTTTGCATCTTCACCATCGAAATTTCGAACAACAGCTTTGCCAACCTGTTATATCCCGAGGTTCGTGTTTAATTACTCTAGAAACACGCAATGGACTTTACTTAACACTTTTCACCAATAAGAAGATGGTGTCTCCATTGAAAGTGTCAGTCAGACGAGTGTCCTACGATACCATTGCACGCCTTTTCAGTGTCTTGCAGTAGATGTGATACCACACCAGATGAGCCGGTCAACATCGCCCTTGGCGTCGTGCCTCACTCACACAAACACACGGCCAGTAGGCGGGCGCCTTTAAGGGGGCTGCCTACGTGGACGTATTTGACAAGTTTGAGTCGAAGAAGTGCCGCAGTGGTAAGGGCGATACAGTATGCGCACCACGCCTCCCACTAGCCTCTAGGCGCTAGTCTACAAACTGGCATGCAGTCTTCTCACCTCTACGAGACATTCAGTGGTGATCGTATCTAATATTTCAGATGAAAGTGTGTCTTACCCACCTATACCTTTATATAATATTCTGAACTCTAAGATTACCATGCTTAAAAAGGACCGGAAACACGCCCAATTTCGCCATTTTCCGCCGCAACGGTATAAGCATTAAAGACTAATGGAAGACCAGAAAACGTGCATCTTTAATAGTTAGTGAACCTGGCGCGTGAGACGTGCTGTACAGTGGTACGGGAAGTATTTTTTCTTGTATAATTGTTTAAAAATGTTTCCAATGTGTTTATCTACGAAAAGAAGATACACTTCAAACTGTGTCCCTATGATTTAGAAAATGCCGGCCGCTAAGTTAAAACATGATTTCCAAGCTCCTCAAAAGTGCTAGAGATGCGTTTTTCACGTTGCTGTAGCTGAGAAAATAAAAACCGTAATCGGAAAACTAAACCATAGAAACCTGCATTGGACTTTACCACATACTTCCTACAAAAAATAATATGAGCATAGCTTAAAGTCGCGTTGAAAAACGGTTTCTACGAAAACACTGCACGCTAGTTTAGTCCTTCGCGCCTAGAGGCGATTATGTGTTTGACGGACGTGTTATATTCGACATATCGCCATCCCCGTTTCCGTGCCTCAAACGTAAAAAAAAAAAAAAAAGCTAACGTCCACAAACTCTTAAGCGCAGTTCCTAAACAAACGTCACTCACGTACTTTGAGAAGTTTTCGAATAAACTTGTGCCGGCCGAAGCTCTGGACACACCTCGGCAGCCTGAGCAGTGGCTACCTTAATAGTAAAACTACTGACCCATTACAAATAATATATTTCTGTTTGTAAATTCTTCCTGAAGAGTGCGCGTACCGTACTAATAGAGTTTTACCCTTCATTCTACTCTACAAATTGTACCATTACTTTTCAGGCATTGACAGGGCCGAGGATATATCTTCGTTCATTGTCTACTGTTGGTATTAACTTACTCATATTCTAACTATCGTACTATTTCTATAAATATCGACAAAAAAAAAAAGAAATTTGTTTCCTGCTAGGGTTTGCTAATTAAAAATTTACAAAGCTAGTGAAGTTTTAGCAATTTGACAACGTTAAAGAAAGTAATATTTGTGTCATTTCGAGCGAAAAAATTTTATTAAACCTCCTTGTATGAAACTTACGGCGGAAAAATGGAATAATTCTGAAATCAAGAGTACTGATCTCTCTTAATGCTGTTTACATGCGAAATTGTATATTTCTACTAAATATTGTTAGTCTTGTACATGTTACTGGTGACTGTACAATTTCCTCTTATAGAAAAAAAATTATAGCGTATATAGTATACACAACACCATGCCAAAAGTCAAATTTTGCATGTTATGAGAGCGATATCTTAGGTACACTAAAAAACCGAAAACAATTTCACGTCCATCAAATAATTTGTTCTTAGCAAATAGTAGCATTCCTTCTTATCACAACGCTATCAAGTTCATAGCTACGCGAACTATCATGTTGGCTGTAACAAGTGTGCATCCCCTACTACATGCGCTCCGTCGTGTCTCGAGTGTTGCGGATAATGTACGTGTCACATAAAACTATTAACAGTGTTGTGGCTGATATGACGAATTTTACGCACACTTCAACGGCATTAAACAGTCATCTTGTGTAAAATTCTTATTAGATTCAAGATCAATATCGTAAAAAACATCCACATTTTAGCAAAAGGTACAGGAGTCATCTCCTTGTAACTTGCAATTCTGTTCTCATTATTCGGCGTCATATTTTTTAACGGCGTGGTTTACAATTCTCTGCAGCCAGAAATAATTGTATTGTGCTCGTTATTTTTGAAGAAAATACGTAAGTAACATACTGATGTCTTGCAGAACTGACGGCGTTTAAGTTTGCAATTTGTTTCTGCATGTAACACAATTTTTTTTCCTTGCAAGGTGACTCCGGATATCTCTGTTATCGACCATGAGTATTAGAATGCTGTTTTTTTTCGTCTTCCTCTTTCTTAAGTATTCGAGTTAATTTTGGACTTCTGGCCAGTCATGTCGGTGGTATAGATTTAAAACCACTTCCCTTCCATCGCGGCTACTGACAATTCTCGCGCTTGGGAAACGTGGCGGAAGTTGCATTCAGCTGGTGGCTTTTCTCGGGGTATTTCCCTTTACTCAGCATTTGCATTTCGCAATTTCTCATAAAGATATCATGCTGGACGATGCCGTTGGTCGGCAGTTTTTTTTTCTCGGGGATGTCCCGTTCGCCCGTCCCTCCAACCAGCATGCTGATCCATACAGCGGGGTCGCGGTGGCCGAATGGTCAGAGTAAATATTATATTAACGGTCATCTAATTATACAGCATTAGGCGGTAGTATTCTTTGCTTCCGAGTAAAAATCAAAAACTGTTTTTAGAAAGGTAAGAGCTTGAAATCACAAAATAAATAGAATCTAAAAATTTAACCTTATAATTTTTAATACGATAACATCCAGGTCTTTATAACAACTAAACTTTAAAAATGATCGCGTTTTGATTTTAAAATAATTTTAACATCCGTAAACTTCTGCACGAGAGCTTTTCGGATAGAAAAAAATACTATGAAATCAAAACGCGAGTAGTTTTTTGATATTCGGTAATATCGAGACCTGGATATGATCATATTAAAAATTATAAAAATTCCATTTTTAAATTTTTATGGCTTTTGTGCTTCCAAGCCTGTATTTTTTCTAAAAACAGATTTTAATCTTTTAACTCGAAAACAAAATATTGAATTGTGCTGTATAAACAAACGTCTACTAATAATACATATACTACTTGGCAAAAAAAAAAGGTGCCATATAATTATGACGAGTAGTTCAGATTTTATCGACGACGGAGTATTCCAATCGTTCGCTCGACATCTTACCTATTCTTAAGAGGCCTCCCTACCGGCGCTTCAAACGCGTTGCAGCGAGTTACAGTTTTTTTACGAAACTACCTAACGCAAATTGTATTTGTTTGTCTACGAAAAGAACACACACTCCAAACTATGTCGCTATAGTTTTAAAAATTCGGCAAGTTAATTATAAGCATCATTTCCGAGACCCTCAAAACGGCCAAAAATAGGTTTTCCAGACTGCCGTATCTGGAAAAATAACAACCGGATTCAAAAACACAACTATAGAAACAAGCGTTAAGACTTTGAACTACATTGCCACAAATAAAATAATGTGGTCACCGCTAATAGTCCCACAGGAAAAAGAATAATAGTAAAGCATTGCACGTCATGTGAGTGGCTTGCTCGGAGAGGCGATAATGTATTACATACGTAGGTTAGTGACAATCTTACACCTCCTGCCTCACCCGCACATACACAGCACATCCAGGGAGGCTCCTTAAGAGTGCGTGATAGATAAATAAACGCTGAAGACATCAATCGGTTTCTACGCTTTTTTCGAAGCCAATATGGATAAAACATTCAATGACAATCCTAGATAATGATATATGCCAACTTTATGAGTAAATGTTTATCCAAAATTACTAATTCCTTACGCGTGATCTCTTGCGCCGCAGTTAAATGTACGAAGTTCCGGCGTTAGAGATTGTGCCTCAGAAGTTCGTAACACTGGAAACAATTGTGTTTAAAACGTTGGCTAAAACTATTGTCTAGGATTGCTATTGTTTAATTTTCGCAAATTGGCTCCAAGACACCTACAGTTATAGATTAATACTTTTAGCGTTGAATTATGTACCGCGCCCTCTTAAGAGCCCGTGTAACTAATTATGTTGATTTTTTCTTCGTTCCTTTCTGATTAAAAATTTGGCAAGATTTAACTGAAAAAATTTTAATAGGGACGTAGTTAATTACTTTAACTTTCATTGCATACATTGTATTCGAAAAATTAAAGCGTAACTATGAAATAATTAAGGTAATTTAAATTTTAAGATAAAAATTCCCTCTCGCCAAATAATAAACACTGACTTCATCCAATAATACGCACCTAATTGAAAATATAATTTGTTTCTATAAAGAAACAATGCCAGTTACTCGTAATATTATTCATTTATTAAATAAAAACCTATGTTATTAACAAAAGAGGTGACGCAGCCTCTTAATGTGTAGTCGTGAACCTGAAATGGAAACACACGTGTGTAACTTACTATGAACCCGGAGGTGGCTATGCCGTATACTGCCCAGGCACACACTTGAATTCAGTGTATTTGTGCCCTTGTTGCTTGAACGTATACACGTGGTCACTGTAGCCCATAAACATTGTTTCCGCCATAAGAGCCTTTGTATTTTACTCCAAGTTTGAAGAGCTATAGAGTAAAAATTATTTATTGAATAGCAGATGTGCCGTGTTTATCTCAGTCTACGTTAATTGGAGGACAAAATTTTGAAGTAAAATTAAAACTATACTACATGATTGTGTTTTGAAACACATTTCTGTGAGTACCAACATCGCCTACTGTTTGTGCATGGACACTACTGTTAAACTAACATTTATTCTAGTTTGTGCTATTTATTTAACATTTTGCGTGCAAATTTGTTTTATAGCTATTAGCACGCAGTTGCACATTGTCAGTGACGTACATATGCGTAAATAAACAATGTATGTGCTGTATTTTCGGGTTATTTCGCTAGGTTTATCTACATAACCACATAATTTACACTTTGAAAACGTAAAACATGGTCTTTTTACTTATGAAATGTAACAGTAGCAGATGTATTTCACGTGCCTGTTCTATCTTCACACCCGAATTAAATGCACGTAATAGTTTTCATTCAAATCTGTTCATTCTTCAGTATCGATATCATACGAGGTGCTTACGAAAACCTACTCGATGTTGTGTATTGGTCAACAACAACGAATTGTTCGCGCAAAACTGGCATTTATACGTCGACTTCAAGGAAGACCCAACATGCCATCTCCTGATTCCTACTTCCATGCTATGAATGCTAAAGCAGACATCACGCGCGTTGAAACTAGGCAGACAGACGCGTTAACATTCTTCGCTTAATCGTCATACATATTTGTTGGAGCCAGTATATAAATAAACATCGTACGAGGAGTGTACTCGAGCGCTAGGGTATCGCACCCGGAATGCATATAATGACTGGGAGCCGTATAAGTACTTGCTTTCCTCGGAGGATTACATTATATAATGCCCTACAATGGTGTGGCGTCGAAATGAAAATAAAGTAGGGCGTGGAAACTGGAGATCCCCGAAAAAAAAAAACACATCAACCAGCGGCATCGCCCGGCACGATTCCCTCGTGCGTTACGTCCGGGGACAGACCCCGCTGGGAATCGAACCCGGATCACCTTGGTGAGAGACGAGTGCTCCTGCCAATGTATCAAGCATAGCCCCGCTGAGCCAGCGATGGGTCAATTCGAATACGCGCTGTCGTTATATTTTAATATAGTATTTACGATTAACGTCTCAGGTACCTGTGGTTTATATTATATAACTGTGCAGTCGTTCAGGGGCGTCATTTGGGTGTACAAGGGGGGGGGGGCAAATGCCCCCCTGGATTTAGAATTTTATGTGTATAAATATATTTTTTGTGTTTTATAATGTAAATAATGCTAACTTAAGTACATAAAACTGAAGTTTTATTATTAATGAATCTAATTTATACCTGCTTAATTAATAAAAAAGATGCAACAAGGTCACTGTCGCCAGAAAACAAAATCTTGCCCCCCTCTAGAAAAACCTGAAATGACGCCCCTGCAGTCGTTCCTTTCTTAAACTTATCCGCGACATTAAATTCAATATTAGGCTAATAATATCATAAAAATTGAACTACACTTTCAACAACTCAAATTCATTACACTTTTCAAAACCCAAAAATTATCATAAAAGCTGGACGATATTCGGTCACGTACACAGTTAAGTATTTATACGTTGACTCGCATTGTACCAAATAATTAATTTTATTCAAACTTCTGTGGGAGTTGATTTTCCGATAACGTAGCGTACACACAGTTATCATAAGTGTTAGTAATAACATAACAAAATATACAATAGTATGTTGTATTTAAACGACACATATAACTATAAGATAGTTTGAATTTTTGTATATGACCTCGCGATTTTCTATTATTATTTATTCAGAAACCATAAACTCTGACAGAATTATCAAAACGTCTTGATATCACAGATAAAGTGTTGCATAAGTATTTGCAATGTTTAAAAAGTTAGCGATTTTGTTTTTTTGTTTTTTATTATTTTTATTTCACACATGTATTGGTACATTCTGGATAGTGAAAGTCTAATACGTCATGTTTTGTTGAAAAATATTTCAAATCTGAAAAATAAATATTATGTAAGAATTCCGACCATTTACTGACCTAACTGGGCTAGTAGCCGGGAAAGCTATCCGACAGTACACAGGTTCTGAGTTGAAGCTTCAGCAAAGCATTGATGTGTGCTCTTCACAAAGTAGAACCCAGATTTTACGAGGCCTCGCGATGCCTGAGAATGAATGAACTTGCTTCCTGCTCGAACCGGACTCGATTTCCGCCTAGGTCTGGTCTGATTTTCTCATTTAGGAAACGTGTCGGACGTTGGTGATAACTCCCATTTCCCCCGCCCTTGCATTTCGCCACTGCTCGATCACGCATATCTACAAAATAGTTTCCAAGACATTTAAACCCTCTTAAAATCTCAAAAGGTTGCTTCCAACCCGTTGGACATCAGGAATACAGATTGCCGTCGTGGGGGACGAATTGTGTCGCTACTAAATTATCGTGACCTCGCTAGTTTATTCTGAAAGACGCAAAATTACTGGCCCTTTCTCCTACAGACCCCTTAGGGTAATATTACGTTGATCTCTATTATAATTGTAGTAATGTGTATTTAACGAATTACCGAAAAATACCGGAGACGTTTTCCTCGGTCCTCGCAGAGAAGTAACGTCTTCTTCAGTGGAGCTAACTTTATTGTGAGGTATACTTTGTTAAACATAAGTTTAGTAAGTGAAGCACTTACGACTAGGCTATGAACTTTTCGCGAAATGAAATTTGGCCCAGATTGGTTCAATGCCTTACGTGCACATCTACAACCCAGCTTCGTGGTTATTGGCAGAAACTCGTTTGACTGTGCCTTGAATATGCCAATCACAGTAAGGTTACAGCAACAACACATGTCTGTGATTTGCGGACACGTAAGAGTTAAAACATCCAATCACTGACTGTGAAGCAGAACTGCAGATATGTCCGCAAGGCGCTGAAACAAACTGTACCCGGCGATATCCGGTCACGTACACAGTTATGTATTTATACGTTGACTCGCATTATACCAAACAATTAATTTTATTCAGATTTATCTGGGAGTTGATTTTCCGATAACATAACGTAGACACAGTTATCATAAGTGTTAGTAATAATATAACAAAATATACAATTGTATGTAGTATTATTTAAATGACACATATAAAACCATAAGATAGTTTGAATTTTTGCAGGGAGTCTCTCCCCCCCCCCTCTTCTTTTAAACACTTCAGTCTCTACTTGCCAGCTATGTAAGGCAGTAGAGAGCAAGGAACTAAGAAGTGATGTTCTACATCTGCTGCACACCTGTTGTCCTGCTGGCAGGGTATCAAACAAGTTCCACGCAACCTGGTTGGTATTGGGAGGAGACACGAGCAGTAGGTGCCAACATCCCCCCAGCAGGGAACCACACATACGTTAGAAACGCACAACTTAGAACTGCCATATAATAGAATACACAACCAAAACCACATAAATTAGAAATTTCACATGTTAGAACAATCACACGGTAGAAACACATAATATAGAACAAACATTTGTTAGAAACACAGATGACAGAAACGTCTTATGTAAGAAACACAGACGTTAGAACACCCAT
>PNEQ01002929.1:44167-60301 GCA_003012365.1 Medauroidea extradentata | reverse complement strand
CCTGCGAGCTAACTAAGGGAACTTTTCAGGGGCAAGGAAACAACAGTGAGAAGATTGAGAGGGTGTGGAGGAGAATGGAGAGGGGTAGACAGTCGATACTGGTAAGGATGGTGAGGGACTGGAATGCACTGCGGGAGGAGTTTGTGACTGTGAGGGAGGTTGGAAGGTTTAGGAAGGGACTGGAGGATTGGCACTGTGGGGATGGGGAGGAGTCGGCTTGCCACTAGGCGTTATAAAATAAACATTATACATTTCAACTAATATTTTATATTTTTCAATGACCAGCAGAAATGAATGTGTGGTAATAACAAAGAACGTATAAAGTTGTGATGCGAATTGTGTGCATGAATGAATTTTTAAAATATGTTCCACTTGCATGTCTTCATTTAATGAAATTGTAAAAAATTTATAAGCTTTACTGTTTGAAGTTGACAATTTCTACGTCATACAAAAAAAAATTGACAACGGAATCCTGTCCTCTGTTGTTCCGTAACTCTACTTGCAAGGGAAAATTAAAATACAGCAGTGTGATGATGTACCTTCTGCCCCTTTTCCCGTCTCACACTTTTCTATTTAATTACTGTCAAGCTCATTTCCATGCTTCTATAGCTTATAAGTAAACTTAAGATGGGGTGAGCAAGTGAAGAGGGTTACAAGTAAAGGTAGAAGAGTGCTGGTCTTGCTGGGAAGGGTGTTAAGGGGCACAGACAAGAAAGTGAAAGAAAAGGGATACAAAACAATGTTGAGGCACATCTTGGAGTATACGGCGGTGGTGGGACCCATACGTGGGAAGGGAAGTGGTAGAGGTGGAAAAGGTGCAGAGAAGGGCTGCTAGGTGGGTCACAAATAAGTGGAGGACACAGGGAGAGAGAGAGAGGAGGATTTCAGACCTTCAGTAATGATGAGAGGACTGTGGTGGGGCACACTGCAGGAGAGGAGGAGAGTGGAGCGGCTGGTAAGGATGTTTAAGGTGGTGAGGGAGGTGGGTGGGTGGGCACAACTGGGTGACAAGATACAGAGAGGTATATTCAGGGGAAGGGGTGATCATGAGTGAAAGATACACAGGGTGGGGAAGAGGACAGAGAGAGAAAAAAACACTATGATGGTGAGAATGGTGAAGGATTGGAATGAATTGGTGAGGGATGTGGTTGAGGTGACGGGAGCGAGGGAGTTTAGGAAAAGGTTGATGGGGTTGGAAAATTGAGAAGAGGTAGGTTAAGCAAATCCTTGCCACAGGGCTGAGGCCCAATTGCCAGAAGAAAAATTAAATTTAAAAAAATGTTTCAAACAATGTAATTCAGTAATATAGCCGTCTCAAATTTGAAGCTGTTGTATGGTCTGATGAGTATCACTGACGCCCTTGCCTGGTCACTCACATTGCTCTTACATGTAAGGTAATGACTGATGTATAGTGTTTGTGACGTTACAGGAACAATGTAAGCTATAGGTCTTAAGGCAATGAGCCTTCCGTTGTTGAAAAATCTGCGGTAGAGTACATTATAGAAGTCTTGAATAATTTATTGTAAATCTAAATACTAGAATGTGAGATAACTTGTTAGAAATGCCCATTTTTTTTTGCTGTTGGACAGCTTGGAAGCAGGGGCGTCATTTGGGGTCCACAGTTGGGGGGGGGGATTGGCCCCCCCCCCTGGATTTAGAATTTTAAGTGTATAAACATATTTTTTGAATTTTTAAATTGAAATAATGCTAACTTAAGCACATAAAACTGAAGTTTTATTATTAAAGTATCTAATTTATACATGCTTAATTAATAAAAAAGATACAGCAAGGTCACTGTTGCCGGAAAACAAAATCTTGCCCCCCCCCCCCCCCTAGAAAAAACTGAAATGACGCCCCTGCTTGGAAGTTGGGTTTTTTAATTTCTTTGAAGTACCCAACAACCCTCTTCTGAAATGTGTTTTCAGCGAACAGTGTAACATATAATAGGAAACAATATAATCAGTATTTCTAACTCGCTTCAGCCGTGTTCAACACCCAATTAGACAGGCACCTTATTTTTAAACAACTTCTTGCTCTCCCTGAAATTCAACATGTGACAATGGGACATTGATTTAAACTGTATTAGTCTGAAGTCGTACACTGTCACATTCCGCAGGGCTTAAAAAATGCACAGCGTAGCCATTGGAGATGGAACTGGTAGCTCAGATAAATAGGAAATGTGGCAGCAATCTGCTGTGTCCTATAGTTAGGTTCTAACACAGTGTGTGTGGAGTGTTGTAGGAAAATGTAAAACCAAAATGAGGAAGTTCTTACTGGAAACCAAACCAAATCCTATTGTGAAGTCAGTGGTTTTACCACTTGACCCTGCTTTGTTTTGTCACAAAACATTATGAGGGCTTTACAGCACACTGTTTTGTTTGAACAGTTTGTCTGCTACTGAATCTTGAATATTGTAAAAATTTTAGATAAGAGAGTTGGTAATTTAAAAAAATTAATGACAATAGTCTCATTTACTTTAATATTTGAATTTGTATTTTCTGCAGTTTTGCCTACATAAATTATTTTTCAGTTAGCTGAAAATTACCAGTGCATTATTCCATATGAAGGAACTGATACATTCAAGGTGTAATCACGTTGTTAGCAAGGGAAACTTCACACAGTCTTGTTTGTCGTAAGAATATATTTTTGTGAGATATAGTTGCTAATACCAACTGAATCAAATTTCTGATATTATACTTATTGAATACTTGCATTCACATAATCAAGTCAATGGTTTTATACGTAAGTGTATAGGGAATCAACCAGGGCCTGTGTTTAGGAATCATCCCAGCACTCACCTGGAGTGAATTATGAAAACTAAGGAATAATTAACTAAGGATCCTACATAATGTGATGTGAACGTTTAATAATTGCTCCACCTCAGTCTGTTTACTGCACCACCAATATAGTAGATTCAGCAAGGCTAATTTTTGTGAACGTCTTTCATTATTGCTGTGTAACTTAATGTGGAACAGTGGATAATGGGTTGCACCATTAAAAAGTTTGTCAAATGCAATGTGTAGGCTGTGTTCTACATCTCCATGTTAAGAAGACATGATAGGGCCTACAAAAATCAATACTTTATGCAATAATTGAAAATTTCATGTTTCTCGAAGCCACTACGCAGAGATCAGAAAAGAACAGGCCCAGATTTTGTACATTCAGTAACGAGAGACTTTGCGCTTAATAAATGTACGTCACTCTAGTGAAATGTTTGCTTGTAAAGGTGGCAAAACTGATCTCTAGGATTACTCTTTTCCGTTTTTTTTTTTTTTTTTTTTTTTTCTTTATTGGCTTCCATAATCCTAGTAACTGTAACTGACATTTTTACACTTGACTTTTTTTTTTTTGTATTTGTATAGTACATATTAAAAATCCAGATTGTTCACAACTTACCCTTAGCGTACTTTATTTTGTTGAAATTGTGTAGTTTTTTATAGTCTCAGTAATAATTACTTTCTTATATTGAATCCAGTCTTTTTGTATATGTACAGTTACTACCAAGCCCACTGTGTGTATCCTGCGTAGCAATATAGATCATGTTCACATAATTTGCGTACAATGTACCGCTGACATAAAGCGGGTTCAGTGATGGGAAATGTGATAACCGATTAAAGGGTAGGTTGGCCCACTTAAATTAGTTCTTTCATTTAACAATCACTGATGTAATATGTTAAAATTAGACAAAATAATGGAACTAGCACAGAGACTTTCAGCACACAATTTTTTACAGCACCTAATGGTTGGTGTACCTTTTTAAATTAACATATTACTGTGTCACAAATGAGACTGTTTTTAAAGAATTGAATTCCTACACAAATAATCATATTTTTTAATATGAGATACAAATTCATACTATTTTGCACCACTGAACACACAGCATCCTTTTTTTACCTTATCAGTATATGTTACAACGCAATTCTACTACTCAGTACATCATCTTAACTTTTCAACCCAAGATCCACTGTTGCTATGAGTGTAGGTCTACGTAAATTTAAAAAAATCTACGGGCATATTCAGGGGACAAAGCAGCTGCGTTTTTGACTACTGGCCATTCATAAGACATGCTGTAGTTGATTGTGGCTGCTGATCAGCCAGCAGCGTTAAGCTCTGCGGCAGCGTAGTGTCTGTGCCCACTGAAGGAGACCAGTGTTTACACGTAGAAAAGGTTTATGCTATTTTACATAGGACTAGGTTTTATTTTGTATTCATTTTTACATTAGATATTGAAACGTGATGGTTACCTCAAGTTCTATAGGTAATTACTTGAAGAGGGAGTTTTGAATTCCTTAAGATGGCTGTCAGGGTGAACGTATTTGAGCCTTCTTGGTATATAATTACAAGAGTGATAAGGATGAGACAACACGAGCATCACGCCTCTCCGTAGTCTTCTCACCAACAACGCACCCATGGGCACACCCAGGGGGATGGCACTTAGGGCACATACCACCACCAAAAGGGACTAAGTTTCTAACTTTGATATTTATACATACTACAAGTATGTTGAGAAATTATTGCCAGCATGGTGTGTTCACATGTTTCTCAACTGATAAACTGTAATGTATAAGAGCTTTGTCGAGTTCTCCCTGCCCCTTGAAGTTTGCAGAATTTGTTTGTTAGATCTTGTGCCTACCCCTTACCAAAATCCTGGGTGCGCCCATGAACACGCCTCAGCTGCCTGTATGAAACTTTCAGAGGTGACAGTATTATTTTATGATTTAATATTAAAGATAAATGTGTACTGTACCCTCCTATACCTTTTAAAATATTCTGAGCCAAGATTTATATAACTAAAAAAGACCACAAGAACTCCAACTCATGTGCTATGAGTAGTTTTTCGAATACTCTGACTGAAGCTCTACACACTGCTCGGCAGTCTGGGCAGACGACCACCTTGATATATGTATAGTTCTAAAACATGTTAATGATTCTCTGAGATGGCTTAAGTAGGATTACTGATGTGCAATTTTATAAATTATAGCTTGACTTTAAGCACAATCAAACACACACATTTTCTTCATCAGCTATTTACAAAAATAAATGGGACTACAGCAAGCTCATCGGCATACATTAATTTTTTTATTTAAATAGATAAATAAAAATTACATGTTTCCACACGCAAGTGAACAATTAGCCGTTCACTCACAACAACAACAACAAAAACACGGACATGTCATCGTATCGTTTCAATCAACAAACATTTCGCACGTTTTCTGATAAAAAAAACATTTCCGAAAGTTGCCGAACGACATCGCGCTCGGGAACCTTCGGGCGTGCAGAGAGTTCTGTGAAAAGAGCCTCACCCTTTGCGCTGTGCCTGTGGCTGAGCCAAGATGGCGTCCATAACAATTGAAGTCGAGCAAGTCATGGCAGCGTTGCCAGGTGTAACTGCAATTCCACCGTTGCCACGTCTCACGTTGTTCGCTCTGCCACACTAAGCCGATGAACGATGATTATCACGTGTGCTTTGTTTACTTATAATTTTAAAAAAAAATCACTTTGCGCGATATGTTGATTGTTGCTCGTGAATCTCTCGTATCTACGAAAGTGTTCATGACGATACCACTCGTAAATACTGATCATTTATACAGTAAACTGCATACACAAACTGACGGTGCATTACAAAACACTCGTAATTACGAACGTCTCGTAATATCCCGTACTCGTAGTAGCGGACTTTCACTGTATGTCTAACTCTACTATAAATAAAAAATTTAATTTCAAACTTGTTGCACGTATTTAATTTAAACATCATTACAGTTAAAATTGTGCCACAAGTTTTTCTTTATTCTTAGTGAAATACTTTACTATTAATAGCAGAATAAACTGTGATTCACAGTTTGTAAGAAAAACAACATAGCTGGACATTATTCACTGACTGAGCTATCTGCAATAATGAGTATTATTTAAATAGGTTGATAATAAGGTGTAATGTCTCATAGAGACTCAAATATTGGTACAGAGAGTCAGGAAGTGTGAGGGAAGTGGCTATGGCCTGCACTAAGGCACCAACACGCTTTGTGCTTCAAATGGGTTTTGAAAACTGCGGAAAACAGAAACTAAGACACCACCTCTGTTAGTGTATCAGTTTAATTTGTGATCGTGTTCTGTTTTAGTATCATTCTCTGCAACTATAAAGGAAAAACTTTTTTTTTTTAATTGTAGTAAATCCATGCCTTGTTTGCTCTTATAACTTTTGATATTTGATAAGTGTATGTGTGTTTCAATATTACTGATATGGAAAAAAAAACCTAGGAGTAATGTAGTAACATATTTTTACACTTTTTACGTCTGAGATGTTGACTTTAAAAGTACAGTATTGTAAAGTTAAAACTATGTACTATTTGAATATACATACAAAATTTGTAACCCAAACGTCATCTCATGTTATTTTTTTAAAAATACAGACTACCCGTTCCTCCTGTGAAGTGTTCAGACACTTCCCTTACCTCATTTAAATTTGAGTAAAATATTTTTATTTAGACATTAATTTTTAATACAGGCTGTATGCCTTATTCAGTATTGGTTCATCAGGTGTTCGGGATGATGCAACAGGATTCAATAACCTAGTAATTGGCGACATGAGTAATTTAAATTCATTAAATTCATCTTTCAAAATTTAAACATAAAATACTGTCAGGAATTTTAAAGTAGAGTCGTCTGTTTATTTTCCTGGCTTGTTTGGTTTCATATTGACCATAGCAAAATTTCAATTATTTTGTTGATAGTATAACTTTTTTTTTTGTGGCAAATTTTAGAAGTTAATTAAATTTTCCTGGTGAAGTGAGTAACTTCTTGTGTTGCAAGCTTCTCCAGGTTATAGGATTTCTTGCGCAGACGTGGTTGATCTCTTGCTTCATAGAATTTTTTCATGACAGTGGTTGTTGACGCACATTGGTCAGCTTCTTCAGGGGGTGGGTTATGGTTTTGCGCTGTGAAAGTAGTTCCGCTTATGTGCTTCTTTTGTCCCCAAATAATGGTATTTGTTTTAGTATTCTTTATTATTTTGAACGAAAACTATAAATGCAATATTTAAAACCCTTTGTTACATGTTTAAATGTAATATTGCTGTTGTTTTGAGTATATTTGGATTCTGTTGTATCACTCCGCCGAGGGATATCTTACCTACCATGTCCTTCCCGTGTTCAGTAAGAGGCAGAGAGTCGTGAGTCGATCGTTAAGAGATGGTCGTGCTGGGATGGCGCAAGAGAAGGAACATGTGTTGGTGAGATGGGCAAGGAAGCCTCAAGTGCGTTGGCGTGGCTAGCAGACAAATAGTTCAACATAGACTGGTTGATTTGAGTTTATGGAACAATTGAGGTGATGGGTGTTATGGGGGATAAAACAGGGCAGCAAATCCCAGTAGTTTGAGGTTTTTTTTTTTTTTTTTTTTTTTCCTGTCAATCTGTCTATTAAATAACTGGCTTGAACTTTAAGCATATAAGCCCGACGGCAAAATCATGGTAGCTATGTACGACCGGTGCCGGATGGTGTGGAATGTAACCTAACTTCTGAAAATAAATGTAACAATTGATGAATCTATGTTTCTCTATGAAAGTTATACCTGACCGATGGGTGGGTGAAATGAAGAAATCTATATTTAACTGAGCTATCCGGGTCACTGCCATTAAAACATAACCTCAACTTCATTTGATGCTGTCGGTACCAAGATGTGTCACACTACTTGCAGTTGCCTGCGCCTAAAGGAAGTCATCCCTAAATTTTAAGCTTACTGGATCCACTGGTTTGAAATTAAATACAGTATATATAAATAACTCACTTGGCCAGTTTGGCACTTGTTAATAAGTATGTAGTGCTTATGGTATTGTGGTTGTAGAGTAACTTAGCTGAACAATTTGGAGGTAATTTGCTTGATTTTGTTTTGTGTTTATTTTCACTCAAGTTAGCTGCCTTGTTTAACTTCCAAGCAAGTGCTGCCCTTGTACATCTTACAGATTTTACGTACGTATGTACCTTAAAAATACATAATAGTTTTCATATATACCTAGTTTTCATAGGATTGTTGAAATGTTGAGCATAATAAAATTTTGTTACATTTGTGGCAGTTTTAAACAATCCTGAAAGTTAATGAAAATAAATGTCAATTAGTAAGTTGGGAATTTGTTTTGTGTACTTCATGCAGTACAGAAAATATACTGTAATTTTTGGTTAATTCTGACGCTAATACATTAAAAACTCAGGAAATTTCCACCCAATGTAAATTAAATTATAATAAGAGGGTTTTTTTAATAAAAAACTATTTGGGGATGAAGATAATGTACATAATGTATTTAGCAATAGTGTTGTAACAGAGTTCTCCTACAGTCCCGACACTTGAGTTGTGCAACATTCACGTTGTGGTTTGTAGGGCCAGGTGGTGAACTACAGTTCACTGGTGACAGCGGAAGAGATTTGCGAGAGCTCCACCAAGCTGGTGACGTTCATAGACCTGGCAGGCCACCGCAAGTACCTGCGCACGACAATCCTGGGGTTGACTGGCTACTCTCCGCACCATGTAATGCTGGTAGTGAGCAGTAGCGTGGGCATTGTCGGCATGACTCGTGAACACTTAGCTCTTGCATTGGCCCTCGACGTGCCCTTCTCCATTGTCATCAGCAAGACAGATCTGGTACCCCCTACAGACACCCTCGCCACTCTCGACAACGTGCTCAAGTCTGTTGGCTGTCGCAAGGTTAGTGCTTCGGCTCATTGTATTGAATTGAATGCTCAAGAAAGGTTTGTGTAAAGTTGGGGCATTCTTCATACAGTAGAACCCCGATTTATCGAAATGCCATAGGACCCGAAAATGTTTACTCTAAATCGATGTTTAGTTAAATCCGACTCTACCCCCCCCCCCCCAACCCAACAAAAAACAAAAAATGGTGAAATCCTCGTGCATGTTTCGTCAGAATTTAAGGTAATTTTAAAACAAGTATATTGGCTCAAAATAATAACAAAACGCTTTTACCGTCAACTGGTAAGCCACAACCGTGAAAAGAATGAAAAATCGGCGGAAAAAACTTGAAAAACTTTCAGTGCAACGCTCGGCGAGCATGCGCATGGTGAGTTGGGCCGTCCTTGCGCGCACCATCAACACGTGAGACATAATGACTAACACCGCCGAGCCGTCAATCTTTTCGTCTATCTCCCGCCTGCTCCACCAACAACATCAAGGAAATTCCCATGAAAATTTGTAAAAAAAAAAAAAAAATAAAACTGCAAGGAAAACTGGATTAAAAGTTTGCAAGAAAAGGGTAAAATATTAATTAAATACGTGTAGCGGCGGCCATTATAGCTTGTATGCAAGCCGCGCTCGTGAAACAAACTCGTTGGTTTGCTAGCTAAAAATACTTTGCACTCGAGCGTTTTTTTTAGCATCGGAGAAACAAATTATTTACAATCACGGTAATAAATTTGTTGTAAAAAGTCTGCATAAATAACATTGCGTATTTTTTTATAAACTTGCTTGTTTGATCACGGGACGCAAGTGTGAATAATCACGCTGCACACCACTGCCTTCTGTTCTATGTATTGGTAATAGAATTAATCAAGAGAACACACTGCTCTGCAGCGTATTCTAACGGAGACGCGAAGCACTATCTATGAATTGGTTCTTGCACTGTCCACCACCGCGCTGTGGAGACTGGATACCTAGATGCTCGTTCACTCACCAGCCGCCAGGATGAGGATCTAGGCGTGCGCTTGTTATGCAACACAGCGGCGCTTGCTCGGCCGTGCCCGCGCGTGCTTATCTCAAAGTCATTCCTGCGGCCAAAGTTTTCAACGATTTTTAACGATTTTTTTTTTTTTTTGTGTTTGTTTCTCAACTGATGGTTTAAGATTTTCTACTGAGAAATAAGAATGTACTGCGGTGTGTGCTAGTATTTTTAAAGGTCTTAAATTACAATGAATATTCCATTTTATCAAAATCACTTAGTTATTTAATACTTTTTTTTTTTTTTTTTTTTTTTTTGAAGGTTCCTGAAAATCCTTTCGTTAAATCGCCGTTTTCGTTATTCCTGAGTTGTTATATCGGGGCTCTACTGTATAGTACTGTATATGCATAAATTTAATTTTTAACAAAAGTAATGAAGTAGAAGTTCTTACAGAATTGTTCTTTTAGATAGAAAATACACATTGTAGAATGCACACAGCAGTCTGTAGTTACAGCTTGTCGCAACATTTATATATATATATATAATGTATGTATATAAGTAGAAGTTGCTCTAAAATTGCGCCATGTAAGTAATTTTCCTTCTGATCGATCGCGTCTGTATGTTCAACGAGGACGCTGTATATCTTATACTTTTTTAACCTGTACAGTATATGCTTCTGCTGGTGACAGACATGTAGGGGTGGTTTTGATGTTACTTTTGTGGGTACAGACATTACATTAAACATAGAAAAGAATTAGTCAACTGTTTTTACATTTTGCTGTAATACAGTGAACCTTGTTAAGGGTGCCGACTACCAGCGCGTGAGAGGCTCAATTGTGACGGAGCAGCAAGGTCGACCTTGAAACGTGCATCAAATGCCGCGCCACCTCAATGAGCCAAGCGCTGATCTAGCATGGAAACTTTCCGCTGAACGGTTTTTACCACGGGACGTAAAGCAGTGACCATATACAGTAATTTCATTGGTGGAAAGTCTGCAACTAAGTTAAGTGCAGGTCGCAACCTGAGTTTCACGTACATCCGGTTAGTACATTTTGAAGTATGGAAGTCTGAAAATGTCATTTTTAGCCATGTTGGAGGGCCTAGAAACAGTGTTTTTTATGAGTGTGGCGTCTTAACGAGGTTCCGACCTTGTCTGAAGTTTATTTTCTTTTCGTATGTTGGCACAATGAGCGCACGTGGAATATTTTCGTAGAAAAACCTGTGTGCAAACATCCCACAAATCACATTTGAAGCGTGGGGTAGGCGATCGCCTTAAGAAGTTAGTGTTTATGAAGTTTTCCTGCTTAATAAGCTGCGAACTTTTTCACTATCCCCCCCCCCCTCCCCCTTCATCCACTTGTGTGTAATTTTATGCTTTTAAGAAGGTTTGCTAGATAATTGGACCAAAATTTCAGTCCACACAGAATCTTCTTAACAGAGTTTTACTGTAGGTTAAATATGGCTGGTACCAAACAAACTCTATAATCTTTTTTAAAATTAGTACTGTAAATGCTTTGATGTTGAACGTGTATTTTGATTAGGTTCCTCTGTTGGTGACTAATGAAGATGATGTTATTACTGCTGGCTCAAACCAGCTGTCTGAGAATATTGTACCAATATTCTGTGTGTCAAGTGTGAGTGGGGATGGCTTGGAACTGCTGACTAAGTTCTTGCATGTCCTTCCTCCAGGCGTCAACCTGAAGGAGCGCGAGCGCATGGAACAAGTAAGTAGTACTGTAACTATGATTTTCATTGTGCATTTGATTTCTGTATGTATTCAAAATGTGCTCTTCTTATAAAATAAAATTAAAGAGTGAGGGAGGTATTTTGTTCTGTTATGTTGTATCTTAGAAGATGGTACTTTGTTGTGGTGGTACGTTGCTGTAATCATGGGTGGGTGTATTTTGTTGTTTTGGGAGTGTTGTGTGCAAGACCTATGGATGAGTATAGGTCATTTGGGATAAAGTGAGCATTAAATATTTAACCTTTGAAATAATCACTAAAGTCTGTTCTTAATAAACTGAGCACTCAGCAGAAATTTTAATGAATTAAAAATATGTTTTAGTGGGCCAATAGGCATTAACTTTTCAGAGTGTTGAAACGTTTACACTGGCTGTTAGTTATATGGAAGTTTTCATATTAAAAATAGTTAAGATAACTGCAAAGCTGCCAAAAGAAAAGTTTATGCAGTGCTCACTTCTTCGTGAATGGCCAATAGCCGTGGTTGCATATAATTCAACATTGACAACAGTTACATTATTGCTTGTACAGTTGGCAGCGAATTATCGCATGTAGTTCCATGAATTTTTAATTTAAAAACATCATTACTGAAGGAACATCAAACGGAATAGACCTCTCCGTATATAACACATTTATTACTGCACGTCGCAGTTGCGACGATTGCGCACGGCCAACTTTTTGTTTCATTCATAAATAAACAAGAATTGATTCTATCGCGATCTGTTATGCCTAGGCGGTAGCGGATACTTCAAGCTATCGATTGCTGTATCGCTTGTACAAGTTGGCCTTTTTTGTCAGCATCAAAAGAATGTCAAAATTAGTTTTTGTTGACTGTTATGTGTCATGGCGTCACTTGGTAAACGTAGATTACGCCGTCCCGCAGTAATTGAAAGAAATAATGTTTTTGATAGTTTGGGTGACGAAAATGACAACACAGACGTTAGTAAGGATAATTCTGACTTTCGATGTGATAGTGAAACGGAAAGTTCGTCAGACTCGTGTACAAGTGACTGAAATTGCCAGCTCGTCTGCTGAAGGTCACGTCACAAACTGGAAAATACCCATCACAAATGCGTGTTCTAAAAACCGCACTGTGGTAGAAAATGGGAGCAAAATGTACAAAGCTCCGTTAGAAATTCCTTTTACAAGCGTCAAATCACTCCCCCAGAGCCGCTATGACGGTAACGTGCTACGCCCTAACCCTTTAGATTATTTGAAACTTTTTTTACTGATGAGTTTATTGCATTGCTCGTGATTGAAACTAAGTCCTATTATGAACAATAGTTTGTTTCTCTAAAAGGCATGACTTCCAGCCCATCCTTTGCAAACTGGAAACCAGTAACAGAGCTAGAAATGTGTCAATTTCTGGGTTTGTTTGTCTATTTTTGATGGGCCAGGTTGAAAAACAGAAGTTTACTGATTATTGGACAACGAGGGAAATATACCACACACCATTTTTGGGAAAGTTATGAGTAGGAATAGATTCCTTCAAATTCTGAAATTTCTGCATTTTAGTGACAACTCTTCTGCTGACCCATACAACAAGCTCATCAAAATCAAAACCATTATTGACCATTTCCTAAACAAGTTTTCAGGTGTTTACACTCCAAAAAAATGCTTTCGCTTGATGAAGGTATGGTTCCCTGGAGACGTAGGGCTAAGTTTAGGGCATTCATGCCAAACAAGCCAGACAAGTATGGCATAAAACTGCATATTTTGTGTGAAGCTGACAGTGGTTACTGCTACTCATTATGTGTTTATTCAGGAGACGGTTTTTGATCTTTAAGGTGAAGTAAAGGTAAAAGTGTATTGTCTCTTCATGGACAATTTTTGCATCAGTGTAGATCGCAGATATTTAATGAGTACACTCTAGTTACATTTTCAGGCCAGTGTAATGTAGACAAAAACATTGTACATGACTTTGTAAATTAAAGCACGAGGTAAGGTTTATGCTTACATGGCGGCGGAAAGATATAACTGGCAGAAAATATAAATTAATCCGGGAATTTTTTAGGGCTCAGTTTACCCCGAATCACCTATAATTCTTTAACTTAAATTGCAGTAGGATGTATATGGATAAACTTTTCCAATTAGTGGGTTGTTAATTTTCTTTGTTCTGTTTTGTTGGTGATAGGAACTGTGCGAGTTCCAAGTAGACGAAACATTCAGGGTTCACGAGATTGGTACAGTGGTTGGTGGGTTGCTGACCAAAGGTGTTGTTACTGAAGGTTCAAATTTGGTTATTGGTGAGTATTGTTAGTATTTGCTTTTAAACTGTCACAAATCTTAAAGAATTATAAAGTGAAACGTATGTTTTGGTCCCTACATTTAACGATGACAAATAGAAGGGGGGTGATAGCGCTGCGTGGCAACGTTGCAGGCGACAGACAAGATATCTGACTAGGCGCGAGCGTGCATGACCTTGCAAGCTGTTTACAGTTTGCTCTCTCACTCCCACTTCCACGTCGCACGCTGGGCAACAAACGACTGATAAAGCATGCCTCTGGTCCCAGACACGAAACTTGGTTCACATAATTACATAAGAAAAAAATGGCGTATATTGTATACATGGTATGATTTACTTTAAAAAATTTATATTTACACTTACCTACACTACCGTATTTGTCGGCATATAGGACGACCCCGCATATAAGACGAGTCGTGGTTTTGAAGGTACAAAGCTGTGTTTCATAGCTAATAAAACACTGTCTTGAAAAAGTATGCATTCATTCAATGGCTTTTTCAATCTTTGCTAAGTTGTTAAGAATACACAGAAGTCCACTGTAAATTATTAATAATGACCATCATCCTGAGGGTACTGTTTGCCCCAAAGCTGTGCAATAGCAAGGGTAGAGAATGAATTGATGAATTACTGTATATTTTATGTTTCTTTGTATATGCATTGACCTTTTTGTTCCTTTCGGTGCAGCCCAAATTGCTGTAGAATTTTCTTAGCTATTATTCTTATTCTTCTTCCCCAATTCTCTGAAAACTCTGATCTAATTGGTATTTTTATTCTCGAAAAACACTCGAAAAACACCTTCTCATAAACGTTTTCCACATTTAAATTCCTGTTCTAATATTTTGCTTATCTTGCTGCAAAGTGCAAAGAATGGTTTTTGTCCAAAAGAAATATGGAGAGGTGACTGAGCCACGCAGAAAATAATTTAATATGTAAATCCCTAGCCTTTTTCTCGCCAGGGATTTGTGGTAGGCAGTACCTTTAAGCAGTTTTTTACATGACAAGGAAATGTTGCTGCATTTTAGGGTACTTTGATTAAAACTTAAGTTCACAATTTGTTGTGATTTTTTTAGACCTCATAAGTTAGTCACAGTGAAAGTACTTTGGCTGTGGTGCACAGGTCCCCTGAATGATGGCCAGTTTCTGCCAGTGGCAGTACAGTCAATCCATCGGAACAAGGCTCCGTGTCGAGTGGTGCGGGCCAGCCAGAGTGCTTCACTTGGGCTGAGTCAAACAATCCCAGGGCTGCGGGCAGGCATGGTTCTGCTTAGTGCAGATACCAATCCAGCTGGCTGCTTCTTTTTCCAGGTATGTAATTTCGAATTACAAGACTCTGTGTTGATGTAGGTAACTTCTAATAATTCAATAAGGGTGTGTGAATATTAAAAAATGTTTGAATAGTAGATGTGTATTATTCAAATTCGCAAAACGAATACCAGATTCACAAATTTTTACGTATTAGAGCAGTTTCGAATTGTGAATTTTAAACAATTTCTTGAAATAATCTAAGCTGATAACAAGGCTATTTCTACTTACAAGCGTAATATTATTTACATATTTAACAGTTTTTGCTGATATTTAAATGTTAAAATAAATATATGGAAAGGAACAGACATTCACTGATATTTTCAACATAAATATTTACATATATTACAAATAGCAGTATATTGCTGTAAGAAAAGGTACAAAGTAATAACAAATATGTTTTAAGAATGTTTAAGGTTATCAAGTAAAAACTGCTAAATTTTAATGCTTTTCTTAATAAAGCAAAGCGGATTTCTGTATCACCTTGCAAATGCAAGATTATGCACTGGCAATATATTCCTAATTTAAAGAAACACTATTAAAAAATTATTTCAAATGAGCATGCTCTATTGATTAATTCTGTTATAGATAGAATGCAGTGGGGTCCAGCATAATTATTTTCTGTCACTTCCCATGATAAAAGCAACTAATTTATAAAAAATACATAATTATATTTTTATGCAGACTTTTTACAATGCATTTATTACCGTAAATTTAAATAATTTGTTTCTCGGATGCTAAAAAATAGCTCCAGTGCAAAGTATTTTTAGCTAGCAGACAGAGCATACCAACCAGTTTGTTGGATGAACGCAGCTGCCGACATGCTACAATGGCTGCCGTGGCACATATTTTATTATTATGTTACAGTTGTCTCGCAAACTTTTTATTCAGTATATACAAAAGTAGAGGTCTGTGAATCAGCATTTTTAAAATCGAATCGAATTTCGAATCAAATTCAAGATTATTCCCGAATTTCGAAGTTTTTTCGAATTGAATAATACCCAGTTTTATCTCTTATTTTTCCTAACTGATTTTTTAAAATTCAAGGAATACATAATAATATTATGCCAGTATAGGTATATGTATTGCATTTTTTTTTACTGCAACAGTTTTAAAATTAAATGTTGGTTTTTTATTACAAGTCAATACAAAATTTTTTCCCTTACATGGCACTCCCATGTATTTGAATAT
>PNEQ01002929.1:0-43167 GCA_003012365.1 Medauroidea extradentata | reverse complement strand
AGTAGAAAATAAAAACGCAACTAAAAATAAACAATATTACCAAAATTCCGTATCGTTATTTTAGCAGGATTTAATGTTTAATGTGGAATACTGGTCCGTTAAAAATGCACAAGAGAAACAGAAAAAGGTTCGATTTTTTTGGATAACTATTCGATTCGAGATTTCGAATCGAATAATAAAATATTCGCGAATATTTTTTTGATTTCGAATATTCGCAGACCTCTATACAAAAGACTGAAGTACAAGTACTCACGTTTTAGTACTTGACAGCTACACACAAAAAACATGAGTACTTGTGCTTCAAACTTTTTATTCAGTTTTCATTGCAATTTTTTGTAACATTTTTCATGGGAATTTCTTGAATTTTGTTAGTGGAGCAGGCAGGAGACAGACGGAAAGATTGAGGGCTAGACAGTGATAGTATTCACTTCTCATGTATTGATGTCACGCAGGACGGCCTAACTCACCATGTGCATGCTCGCCAAGTGTACCACTAAAAGTTGTTTGAATTTTTTATTTTTTTTTTATTTTGCGGTAGTGGCTTATATGTTACCGGTAAATGTGTTTCGTTGTTTATTTGAGCTAGCAAACTTTTTTAAAATTACCTTAAATTCCGAAGAAAAATGCTTGAAGATAATTTTTTTTTTGGGGGGGGGGGGGGGGTTGGGTGAAAAATAAGTTTGATTTTACGAAACATCTATTTAGAGTAAACATTTTCGGGTCCTGTGACATTTCGAGGCTCTACTGTATTTAATTTTTCTCTGCAGTCCAACCTCAAACAGTACCTGAACTCACTCTCTATTTTAAAGCAGCAGTGTGAACAGATGCATTTTGTAATGTTGCACAGTAATTTTGAAGTTAGCATTTTATTTCTACCATTGGATACAATTTTAGTGGTGCCTCACTTCTTGGGCTTATCCATTTCTTAAGTTAAAACTACATTTCGTCAGTACTTAAAACAAAAAATTATGCACATAAAAGAGATGAGATATGGTGTAAACAAAGCATAGAGGATAGAAGAAACTACTATGACAAAAATAAGAAACGCCAACTAGGTGTCTTAGTTCATGCTCTACAGTTCCACTGCGGGGACTTTGACTTTGAAACAACCACGTAAACATTTTATAATCTATGATTAACTAAACCTTAGTTACTAAACAGTTGCTTTATATTATGACAAATATTGCTGTGAATATGCTTTAATAATGATTATTGCTTGATATTAAAGTCAAGTCAAAATAGTTGAAGCTAGCTCAAGCTTGGCCTAAGTTTTAGAATTTTGACTAATTTTAATTGTCTTTATGTGTTACTGTAAATATATATGTACAGATTGAAAACTATGAAGAAAAAAAATTTTTTTCTTAAGTCCATTTTTTAGAATGAAATCACTATACTGCATAAAATTTATGTTTGTCAACTTCAGTTATTCAGATATGAAATCTTTTACTGTTTGTATTTTGTGTGACTAGGCAACAGTTTGCGTGTTGTTCCACACGACTGCAATTTTCCCCGGCTTCCAGACAACAGTTCACATTGGCAACATTCGACAAACTGCTGTTATTGAAGGTATCATGGCAGCAGGGGGTATCCACACAAACGACCGTGCGTCAGCCCTGTTCCGTTTTGTCCGCCACCCAGAGTACGTGCGGGTGGGCATGAGGCTTTTGTTTCGTGATGGGCGCACCAAAGGCATAGGGAAAGTAACGCAGGTGTTCCCAATTCAACCACCGTAAGGTTATTTTTTACGTAATTCATTTCTGAAGATAGCAAATTCTCTTGCGTGATTCAGCAAGTTCATAGTTGTTCGAACTTGTCTGTTGTATCGTCTTGCTGTATCACAAGATTCTTGCAGATAGTGTCTTATAAGTACTGCAAGGTATAATGCCATCTCTGTAGCAACACTTTTTGAAATACTGTACAATCAGTATTCATTATCTTACTATAATTATAATTGGCCATTCAAGGAATAAGAATCAAAAAATTTTATGGCTGTGTGATATCCCTATTGTATTTTGTGTTGCACCCTTGCTATCGTATGTAGAAAAGATAAGGAATCATTCATGTTTTTATTTAACAGTGATTTTTTAGAGGTAGCCAAAAAATGTCCTTCAGAAATTCTTCACTCTGTCATTAACAAATTGTAGAAACATGTTCAGTCTCCTTGTTTTTTGTTGTAGCAAAATGTATTGACTTTTTATCTCAAAGTGACATGGACATTGCTAATAACTGCTGATTGGTGGTAATGTGAGTTCCGTTAACTAGATCATTTCAAAAGCCATACTGTTGCTGAAAAATGTTTTTATCCATGTAAAAAAAGATGTACAGTATGTAGTAATTTTAACTGTTGTATTTTATCATCTGTCAATTTTAGTGCCAGTATGTATTTATCTTTGCATTCTTGTATGAAGGTACATATATTTATTTACTTTTTATTGGAGTGCAATGTTTACGAAGTTACTTGTTACCGTATTTAGTGACATTAGTGCAGTGGTGACTGTAGAACCACAGGTGAGGAAAAACAGGCAAGCAATTTGTGCATACTTTATTTGTTTACGCTAATTCATACTGTGCTGTTACAAATCTTAAAATTTGTTCTTTACAAGAATATTTTTTATGCTTGGTTTAGTGGAAAGTATTTTCAATATGGAAAATCTCTTTGCCATAGACCCTTTTTTTTCCATGCATTTCACCATGACCAATTATTCCAAAATTAGGGTATTTAACAATTATCAGTGCAAATAATTTTTTGTGAATATTATTATTATTGTGTTTAAGTTGTTTGTTATAAGTGAATGTTTTAATTGAAACATTTTACCTCATTTAACAAAATCGTAACTGTTCAACTGTTGGTGTGTCACTTCTCTGAGTGTGGGGATCTTGACAGTTATGTGTTTTGCCTATGCCTGAAGTCGCCACTGGCAATGTATTCATTGATAATATTTATTTATAGTGTCAGGAGTAAATGAATACATTATAAAATACTGTATTTGCCCACGTACATACCACCCCACATTTTCCCCAAAAAGAAACTTGAAAATTCGGGGTGTGGTCATACAAAGAAAACAAGGTTTATGAATAACTAAAGCTTGTATAACTTTGGTTTATCATACAGTACAGACTACTGAAAAAATTTATTATAATATATTATCAGATTGTAGGGCGAAAGCAGTAAATACGCAACACCGTCATTAACGTCAGCCTAGGCAACGGTTGTGAGTACAGCATGTGGCGGACAGCTGCCAGTCTGCAGGGACGTGCCAAGGTTGCTGCTCACCGGAGGCTGGACTGTGCCGATCTTTGGTTCACTTGCCCGGTCCGATGAGCGAGAATCTAGGCATCCGCAGTGCGGTGTTTGGCGGTGCAGAGAACCAAGACCGAAATAATGCTCTGTTTCTCCGTGAGAATGAGCAACCGCACAGCACACTCTTTAAATACCAACTGCCCACAGAGTGCAGTATACGTGCATGCAGGATGAGCACTCCCTTCCTACCCCCAGAATATTTTAACTTTTACCTAAATTTTATGTAAACCTCTAAAAGTTTACATTTGTATATTTAAGAGTCCATGATTGTTAATGTTATTTAGTGTCACGTATAAAAAAACCTGAATATAAAACATAGTCTGTAATATAATGCTAAAATTTGGACCAATTTTTATGAATGTTTACTTTTGAGACTTGTCCTCATCCCCTTCCCCTCCATCCCCCTCCCTGTTCCGAAAGAAGTTCTGTGTGCAAGCTTGCTTCCAACATTGCCTTTGTGTTCCTTGCAGCACGTCAATCAGCGCTGAGCTTAATTATGTTTTCGGGGCATAATTTAATTCTTAAGATGTCGTTCACATGCATATTTAATTCACTTAAAATTTAATGTTATTTGATTATATTTTTGAACAAAGGAATATTAATGTGAAACTGTATACTGAAAAAGTATTTTTTCTCAAATGTATACGTGGGTAAATACGGTAATTTAAAAAATTGGAGTTGTTGTGCATTAACTTATTTAAAATAATTTTGTAGTCATCCCATAAAAATCTATTTCATTGACTGTGATTTCACATTTTAAAAATTTAGTAGTCTGATAATATACCGTACGTAATAATTTTGTAGCTTGCAAACATAAATTTGCAGGGTTGCTACAGGTCTGGAAAACAGGGAAAACCTGGAAAAGTCTGGGAATTTCAAAGTGGTCAGGTGAAACCTAGAAAAGTCAGGGAAATTGCTTCTGGTGATTGGAAATTCAAAATTGTAGATCAAACTGTAGGTTTAGCGACAGAAGTTTTTAGGCATTCGCGGTCGTTGTCTAGCTGACTAACTTGGTTTCTGGGCTGGAGCTGCATCGTCTTGGTTGAAGGCTTAACAATTGACTTTTGGACAATCGCTCAACCATTTACTATATGAAAGTTATATTAGCAATTCATTTTAAAAATATTTTCATTTAATTAAAACTTATTGCAGTTCTCTGGATAGTGGTAACTGAATGTGTAGAACACAAGTAGTTGTCCGTAGTACATTTATAAACAGCAAAGGTTTCAGAGTTGGTTTTCAAAAACTGTCCTGTAAATTTTAAGTTAAATTATCTTGATTTTTGATACCATACACGTACTGGAAATTTATAATTTTTGTCTGGAAAACTGGGAAAAGTTTGGGAAATTTGATCCAACAAATTCTGTAGCAACCCTAATTTGACACTTTTGGAAGACGTTACAATAAAACCCTTTTTCTATGCTTCCTGTTATTACACTTTCCTACATTTTATGGCCACTTTTTGTGGTCTTATTTGCTTCTTTTACGGTATAAATTGACCTCTTCTTCAATTTTCTGGAATATTACAATTTTTCCTGTTCCCATAAGAATTGTAAAAAAGGGGCTTCTACTGTACATAATGTGATTTCAGTTTCCAAAACATCGTCCAGTTTAGAGCTTGTTGTTAGCCATTTATTTGGATGTTGCCAGCTGTTGGCTGCAGAGAAAGCACAAGATCTAGATGTTTCCTGTAGCAGGCACCTGCCGTACAGGTGATCTGTACCGTTGCAATGCAGCTTGCTAGTGCAGTGTACTCTTGCACTGGGTTTTGAAACAAAACTCTGTTGTGTAATGAAATATGGTAACTAAATTTTAGTCGAGTGAGCCATGTTTTGCCTTTACAGTCTGTTGAAACGTTCCTGTAGGGACAGAAATTTAGTCATATTATCCAGGGAACCTTCTTATAAGGTTTCAGTTACACTTGTATAAATAAATAGGTTTTGGTGCCTAATCTTTGAACTATTTAGCTTTTTGTTTGTGCAAAATTTTTTACATCATTCACTTAATTTTAAATCAAAAACATAAATAATTCAGTTTAGGATACTACCAGTGTGTACATACCCAAATTCAATGGAACAGTTACTTTTGAAGTTGCTTGCCTGTTTTATTATTCCCCTAGTAAATGTTAGTATTCCACAGACATTTTATACCTGAAAATTGTAGAATGTAGGTACTTAACTTCTCACAATATTTTAGTCTTCAGGGTGAACAAGTTGTCACCCGTAGCCATACATTAAGTTTTCATGTAAAGCTGAACCGATCACCTTTTTTTGCCGGTCATGCCGATGTCAATCATCTGTTGCCAATTTTTTTAGCGGATTAGGCTTTTTCAGTTCCTCCATATAAAGTATAAAAGTATAATATTTATAACAAATAAAAAATAGGTATCATGGTATTTATTACTCTAATAAGCAACATCGCTGGATTAATTAAAAAGTTTTAGTACTCTATGTATTTGTACTTACCGTATTTACCCGAAAAGAGGCCGATCTCGATTGCAGGCCGACCCCAACATTTTCAGACTCATGCCCAGGGAAAAAAGTTTTGTTTTAAAAAATATTGCAATTCCCACATTTCAACTGACACATTTTTGGTAAAAAAAAGTAGACACATGAGAACATTTTGTAAACAAATGTGACCATATTTACTGCTGTAGTCCTATAATGGTTATAATCTTACACACATCATAACTGTGAACAAGTTATTTATAAAGCTGTACATACCAATGGTAACTTGTCGGACATTATGCTTCAATTCCCTTAAGGTACAATTTACATTCAAAATGAATTTTTGTCACAAACAACATTCATTCAATCATCCCGATCTCCACCACCAGCACTTTCATCTGCAGCTTCATCTTCATCAGAAACACTGTCCTCAACATCTTGGATGGTGCTAGGACCCTGCTCAACACTGTTGTCGTTCCATAGGATGTCGTCCTCGCTGCCATCCATCGCATTTGAAATGCAGCACTTCTTGAATCCATTTACGATGCTCTCTGGGCTGATTCCTTTCCAAGCGGCCATTATCCACTGTCCAAGATCTGCTACGGATGGCTTTTTAAACTTGCCACTTGGAGTGAACTGGTGGTTGCCAGAAAGCATCCACTCGTATTTCTTCCGCAAGTTGTGCTTAAAGGGCTTGTTTACAACAACATCAAGGACTTGTAACTGTGACGTCATTCCACCTGGAATAATCACGAAGTCAGTGTTCATGGCCTCAACTTCTTTTTTGACGTGTGGTGTCAAATGACCTTGAAATGCATCCAAGACGAGCATTCCTTTCATTTTCAATAATGCTCCTGGACGACGATTCCAGACTGTCTTTAACCAATCAATAACTAAATCATGGGTCATCCAACCTTTTTCCTGGCATCTATAAGCTATCCCTGGGGGAAGTTTTTCCTTTGGCATTGTTTTCCTTCGCAGCACAACATAGGGTGGCAACTTATGTCCATCAGCTAACACTGCCAACATCACTGTGATTCTGGCCTTTTCATTCCCAGTGCTTTTGATCAACTCAGACCGGGCGCCCTTCTCGTTCAGTCACGTTTGAGGGCATATCAAAATAAACCGGGGTTTGGTCTGCATTGCCCATTTGGCCCAACTGATAGAAATACTTTTTTCGCAAAGATATAACAAATCTTTGGAACTTAACCAGTTTTTCACTATAAAATGCTGGAAGTCTTTGTGCTAAAGTCGTACGTCGCCGCAAAGAGAAGCCTGCACGTTTCATCATCTGCACACACCATCCTGTGCTGGCAGAGAAGTCACCTCGTGGTATGTTAAGAGATGTTGCTATTTCAAGAGCTTTGAAACGCATCACCTCTCTTGATACTGGCAGACCATCGGCACGTTTTTCTCGCACAAAATTTATTAAAAGTTTCTCAACTTCATCAAAACGTCCCACTTTAGGACCACCAAATGACTTGCGCGTGGTCGAGGCGTTTTTCAGTTAATTTTTTTGTTTACGCCAGCGCCGAACATTCTTTTCTGAAATATCGAATGCACGAGCAGCTGCACTGTTGTTCGAATCTTCTGCCATTTCAATAACGCGGAGCTTGAAGTTTGCGCCGTATGAATTACGCTCATGTTTTGGAGTCCATCCAGAAGATGTACCACGTTTTTCTACGTGATCGCTCATTCATGGTGACCACACGTCCTTGAATTCTTGAAAAGCTTGAATTGTCCGTGATTTTGACATGTCCTTAAAAATCCTGGGAAAATGCTTAAATTTTCATACTTTTACTAGAGTTTTTTTTTTTTATTTTTTTTTTATTTGTGCGAAAGTTGAATAATTGTCCGTTTAGTACACGTCAAGATGTACTTCTATTGAAGCATAAAGATGGATATTTTTTGTTATATGAACGTGAAACGTAACCAACGTTTACAACATACTAATAATTACAGTAATAACCTAGAGATACTTTGTATTCACAAAGCGGGTATTATTTCAGTGTGTCTTGGGTTTCAAACACAATGTATTTGATGCGGGTAACCTTGTTCCAACTGTCATAATTGCAGTACCCATATTTTTACTTTTAAAAAGGAGAGAGAGACAGATAGTGTGTGTGTGAGGGTGAGATAGTTTGTGTGTGTGTGTGTGTGTGTTCATTGGTAAAATGTAAGCTCTGCAATAAATCTGTTTTACTGTAAGCATGTGTAGGGTCTGTATTAATTTCTCGTATGTAAACCAATTTACAAAAAAAATTGCAGTGAACACGACATCAAGTAAGCCGTAATACAAAAAAATAATTATGAAATATGATTCCTCATCTTCTGCGACATCAGGACCATATTTTGAAACATTGTGTAGTTAAAACAACATGTCTGACTGTACATTTGCCGTTTTAAATTATTGAACCATGATTGTGTCTCAAATTCCAGTCCTCGCATGATTAATACATTTTTTGTAATTGGGAAAGAAAATATATTACACGGATGTAACTTGGTATCTAAAAGTGATTCGGGATAAAGTGAGCGCTCAAAAAAGCCCTGATTAATTTCTATGTTTTCGCCAGTTTGTATCATTCCGCTGCATGTAAACATAAACATTGCCACGTGCTTTTATTTACATAGGCTTGTAAAATATTTACATTTAGGTATGTTACACTGCTGCGATAAATGTTTTCTATAATATCTACTCATTTAATGAACGGGTGCTGTAATCTTAATTATAAATACCTGCAAGCCACTATAAACACACACGACACACGCAGTTCAAGAATTCAAATTCCATTCAGCATACTGCTACAAACAACGCACAGACGACGCAATTAACAAAAATAATAAATTAGACTGTTTCCTTAATGCGTGAAACGGAAAAAAAAATTGAATTTCTAATTCCATATGCTCAGGCTGGCGATCTTATAACAACAGATTACATATTACTAATATCTTCATATCATTTGTCAATGATATTCATAATCAATTACTTCTAATACATTTGAATGTGTTCATCAGAAACCCATATTTATTACACAACGGACAGACACACTCGCTTTGAAGCAAGCGAAGCGGCGAAAACCTAACTCTAGTGCCACCTATCAGTGTAATTTTGAATTACCTCTGTGGCGCGAGCATTAGCGGCAATGTGTCGAGCACCGTTCCGAATTCAGCGGGCGGTTTCATCACTTTGTGGTGGCAAAACTATACAATCAGTAGGTATATTTCTAAGATCATAAATAAATATTTTAAAGTATATGGTACACAGAGAGGTCGATTGCATTTGGTGTTCTTTCACTAATGCTATATTCAAATAAGAAACTACACAGAACTACATGCAATGATTCGCTACCAACCATACAAACAATAATGTAACTATTGTTAATTTAAATGTTGACTAATATGCAGTACAGTAACTGCTAGTGATTTTTTTCAAACGTTGAATCTTTAGTGCTCACTTTATTCCGAATGACCTATAGGTACAGGTTTTTTTTTGTGTGATATATTTGGCAAAAATACTTTGTTAACGAAAGATTTTTCATAAATTTAGTATATTCCTAGTAACTATTATTGACAATGTCCGTATAGGAAATACAGTTGTTCTTTTCTTGAATATTGGTTTTGTGTACTTGAAATCCTGGAAATGTTCTTGAATTTAAAAATCAGATTTGTGTGGCCACCATGTCATTTTTCACACTACGAATATACGATACCGTCAGAAAAAAATATTAACCTCCTAAAAACAACACTAGACAATAACGGAAAAATGAGTTAGATGCTCGCCTCTTGCAACAAATTTACAGGCCTACCAAGCTCACAAAATGAACTGTGAAAATGGTAGCTAGTTGTGCGAAACTATCTATTACCGGTACTATAACTTCACACCGGAATATCTAACTTACGTAAATTTATTAGTAGTAGGTAATCTTTTACTCTCACAAATTGACTTCGCACTTCAGTAAGATTATTTATTTTTTTGTTTCAAAAACACGTTTTTCGTTGGAATGAGAAATGCCGGTTTGCGCAGGTAAACTTTTCACTCCTGTTACATGTTGGTAACACTACGTTCTCAATATTACGCTCGCGGGCTCACGTTTGTTATTGTTTACGGTTAGTTACAATGCAATGTTTATGAAGCGTAATAATGAGTTGCGCCATCAAATTTATCACATGGTTAATAAATATATACGCACGTTACGGTGTGTTGCAGCACATTTATAAACTACAGGTAAATCGTGAACATAAACGTAAAGTATGAAATTTTAGCCTTATTTTTATTGATGCTCGATTGTAGGCCGAGGTATCATTTTAAGCTTCGCTTTTTGGGGAAAAATCCTCGGCCTCTTTTCGGGTCAATACGGTAATTTATGATATTGTTAATGCTCTTGGTGAATTTATAAATTTATATTTATTTATTTGGTTCTCACTTCACATCGTGCTTTTTTTTTCCCCCTTCCACTATTTGAGACAGAAATAGTTGAACGGAGATGGAACGTTCGGCAAATATGTATCAAGAATAGCTACTCTTAGTATACTGGCCAATCAATGTATTGATTTTGCAGGCATAGTTTACTAATTAAAAATGTTTTTGTAGTGGCTAGAAGTGTGTAGTTGTGAATAAAAAAAATTGTTCGTTACTTAATTTGAAGTTTTCAGATTTTGTTAAGGTAATGATCCATCATTTTTTACTGCTTTTACTGTAATTATTTTTTAAAATCCTAAATGAGAGCAGCTGTTGAAAAAATTGTTACACAGTTTTGTATAAAATAGTGTATAGGCCTTCTGTGTTAATTAAATTTACCAAGACAAATAACACAATGGTTTCGACAGATTAGGTAACTAAGGAAATTCCCATTACCTACTGAACTAATTAGCGAAATCTATACTTATAATTGTTTGTCTAGAAAAAAATATACTACATACTTTAGTCATAATAATTTGTAGCTAAACTGTGCAGCCTTTTTGTGATATCCGCGCTCGTTTAAGACTATAAAAATAAAAATCGTGAAATCGGTAAAATTGATGGATCATGGCCTTAAGTAGGGTTGGTTTAGGTTTGGTTACCTAACCTAACCTAACGAAAAATGGAAAATTTTAAAGTAAAACTCAGTTTTTTTTAATGTGCTACTACATCTAACTACTACATAAACATTTTTCACTAATGAACCGTGCATGTAAAATTAATAGTTTGACTGGTTTACGAGTAGAAATTCTTTATATACTGGTATTCAATGAGTAGCTACTCTTGATATTTACCGAAGTTCTTTAATCCGGTCAACAAGCGCCCTCATGGTTTGTGACACTTCTCCATGATACCTGTACTCAATTTTTTTAACTAGTGTACAGAAAGTTTTCAGCTGCTTTTTTTTCTGTAATGTTACCATTAAATAGCTATTAAAACACAATGCAGTACAAAGAAATGGTTTTAAAACACAACTGTTTATAGTAAAACTTATTCAAACATGTTGCTATAGAAACACTAGACAAAAACACATTACAAGCACACTGTTACCAACGTGACAGAAGCAGTTGATAGCGCTCGAGATGTAAATATTGACAGCACTAGCTGTGACAATTGAGTTACTGTTGTCACGATATTGTATTTACACGCTGTTTAATGTTTCGTGAGTGTACTTAAACATTGCATACAACCACAATCTTGAAGCATTGTTTTACCTGTGTTTTATTTTTGTGCAAAGGTTTGACATCCTTTCTTCACTTGAATCTATGACATTTGTGTGTTCATATTATTTTTTGGTGGTGAAAGACGTAAATAGCAGGGAAAATAATAATAAATTTTTGGTGTAATATGCAATGGCAATCAAACAGTACTTAGTGAAGAAATTAAATGCAAATGACAGGAAAATCTAATTGAGAGCTCAGTAATCAATGATCGGCTTAATGATCAGCTACGTTTTGCCTACTATGACATTCAGCAAAATTAACCATATCAGCCAATTGTTATGACAATGATTGGCAACGGACCAGCTCTATTTGTGCATTATTTTCTTGAAATTCTTGGTTCTGTAATTTGCAAGGAATTAACATTTATCAGAAAAACAGCCATCAGTTTATTAACGCAGAAATAGTAATAAAACAGTTGTTTTTAATGTTAGGTGCCGACAAAGTAAGTACATGCCTACTGAAAGGTGTATACATTGCTGTTGTCCACCGTTGCATGCCTTTTTAGCAGTTAAGTATCGCACGTGCAGTGTAAGTATTAAACCTGACTGAATTATTGAGCCACTGTCTTACTGTCCACTAGTTATGAGTAACGAAAACTTTTTAATTAGGTACCAAATGAATATCTTTTATCTAATAATTATTTAGCACAACTCATAGGTGCATCAGTTAAATTTTTAAATGTCAAATGAAGCAATTATTTTTGTACTTTACATTTTTGTATATTTGTGAAATTTGTTGACCTGTTGCAAAGTTATTGTAGTGATGTGTGCAATGTTACCATTACAGTCAGTGGGGCTCGAGGGTTGTTGCCAGAGAGGGCGCTAGTTGCAGAGAACTGTACACTCCTGTGCACGCGCTGCCATATGTCAATGTTCATGAAATATTTGCTGGCTACTTATTGTGTTGTGACCAGTCAGTAACAAGCGGCACCTACGAACCAGCGTGTCAGTGGTTGTAGCGTCAACTAGCGCACAACCCTATACATCTGCAATTTGTGTCGTGCCTGGCAACAATCTACAAGTCGCCACTGATTACAGTAGAACCTTGTTAATACAAACAAGGAAGACTGTAATATTTTGCATTTTTTTTGTATATAGAGAGATTTGCATTGTCAAGGGTCTTCAATAACAATAAAAAGGCTCTTGTAACATTTTTCAGTCTGTTTGTGCTCAAAATACAATTATTTGTGTTACCACCATTATTTGTGTTTACCAGCAATCTGCATATGACATTGTTTTTTGGCATATAAATTAAATTTTTACAAAACATTAAAGCGACATGTAATTTCTTGTTTTATTCCAAAGAGGGTAGAAAACATATTTGTATTAGCCAGGTTTTTATTATCAAGGTTTCACTGTACCTATGAACTACATGCTGTTCACTGTAAAATAAGCATTTTTTGGCCTTTTTTAATGTAAATAATTGAATACCTATTTATATATAGATGCAGCAGTGTACAATTTAGGTACTCAGTATATATTTAATTTAATTGACAAGTAAGTTGTCTTGAAGCTGCAATGTAGTACTGTATATGTGAGTATTTTTGTTATTATAATTATCTAAACATATTTCAGCAGTGCTTATTATACAGTGTACTGTCTATGTAGATGTTATGCACATCCACATATTCAAAACCATTTATTTTATTTTATAATTTCTCACAAGTGCTTTGTGTTTATCCCCTTTGAACTTTACATATTTTAATTGGTTTCCATTATTTAAACTTGCATCTAAACATATTTTTTCTGTATACTTTTCATCCATAAATATTTCACCAGACATTGATTTATTTCTGTGCATGTCATTGTTGGTACATATTTAGAAATATAATTTGTCTGTTTCAATTATTGTATGTTGCTGTAGATGTTTATTTGTGTAGATTTTTGTGTTGCTTTTAAAAAATATTTCAAAGGTCATAAGTACTTAATTATAAACATTTTCCTTGCGGTAGATTTTGTTTTTTTCTTTACAATACAGGAATTATTGTTGCGTGTTATGCATTTATAGAGAAATGCTATTTAAATTAGAATTTTATTGCGTTCACATAATTTTGAGGTTAAGAGTTTGTGGTTAACTGACAAGGGAATGCCACCTGCCTTCTACAATCCCCTCACATTAAGCTGTTGTATGCGTGGTTGCTACAGGTCTGGAAAACAACTGCCATCCTCCGGGTTATAGTAGTTAAATGTGGCAAATATGGGCAAATGTTTTGCAGTGCATTTATGATCAGCAGAGCAACCAAAATATTTTAAGAATGGATTTTAAATAACAGTTCTGCATATTGATTTTATTCCAGAATTTTTAGTTTAATTTTTGTGATTTATTATTACATGAAGAAGACTATACTGTAAAGTCTTAAAAATTGTGTGGACTAGAAAATCAGGGAAATTTTATCCTAATATTCTGTAACAACCCCGGTATATTAATAGTCATGTAATGGTCCCTTAATTTTAGTACATTAAGTTTTCTGTGACTGAGGTAGTAAAATGCTTGAAACTTGAGATTAGAGTATAGGAAATTCATGGCGGCCAAACTTTAAGTGGTACTGTCGTAAGTAGAGGTAAAATCAAGGAAATTGTTAAATCATAGTGACGTAAATTTTGCAAGTGACTGAGTGGATAATGATACCTACATGCGCTTCAGCACTTTTTCGGTAAAATAAAGTTGTAAAGGAGCTGTTGCTTATGGATATGCTAGAATTCATGGTGAGTGATGTGCAGACTCCCAATGAGTTTAAGGAGGCTCTTATGTGGTCCCAGTGCCCTTACTGCATAATGTTATGAGGGGCATGTCCCAATTCATTTTCAGCACTACCTTTGTACTGCATATGATGACGAACATTGCTTATCTTTCCTGGGGTAAACAAGTGAAACTGTAAGGTGTTACTGTATGCGGACTCGGTTTGAGTGACACCATGAATTTGAACCAAGACAGAGCAGGTACCTATACCTATTCCCAGCGCTCCTTCAGTGCAAGATCTTTAAGCTGCCAAATGTGTTTTGATCTGATGCACAAGAAATAAGGGTAGCTGTTTCGAGTCATAGCACACGACAAGGAAGCTTGAGAAGTCAATTGTGGATCGAACAAATCCTTCTTCTTGATTATAACATCTGACAGTCAAAAGTGGTTTTTGTCATTGCGCATGTAGCTTGGAAAAATTAGACTTCTTTTGATTCTTAACTGCATCATGTAGGTAGTGAAATTTTTGAGTGAAAGTATTTTTTTTTTAATGCATGTATTTGAGGACTTAAAAAAAAGAATGCTTAGCTGGGTTCTTCATATATTAGCACGTTTTCTCCCATTCCTGATGTACATGTTCATTTCTTTTGCTTCAGTTTGTCATTTTTCTTTTTTTCCCCCCTTCTCCCTTATTAATCAAACTAAATAACCATGTCTATTCACTGATACATTTAATGCTCAGAAACTTAAAATTCTAAAATATTATTCTCCTTTAAATGTAAAATTTTTTGAATCCTTAAATATTCCAGTTCTTTTATACATTCAGGAGGGTCTGGTGTATTCAACCTTCATTTATCAGACATTCTGCATTATCCTACTGCCCATTGCAGAACAAACTTGTATGTATATAAGGAACAAAAATTGCAAGCTGTGGGCATGAGCATTGTGTTTTTTTGGGTTGCTTCCAGTTCAGGTATCTGTTCTTTTATTACAAAACCTGATCAAAAAATTATGCAGTACTGTGACGTACCATATTTATATTTTTCATGGCTTTTTCTTAATACTGTACCTCCCTATTATTTGACATTTTACTTATCCAGCATTCTGCACGCGCGTTTATATCTGAGAAGCGAAATTCTACTGTAAGTACTGAATAGAGTAACGTGACATGAGTAGAAATAAGTTCTAAGAAAACTTCAGATGTGGTATACAGTAATTTTGATTTCTGTACTGCTTGCTTCTTATACATTTTTTGTTTTTATGTTTGTATGATGGCTGTAAGTATTTAAACAAGAGTATGTGTTCATCACGTTCTTTGATGTAAAAACTAAACAAACGTGAATTTTGTACCCCAGTACAGTATTTTGTCGTATCGCTGTAAAGTGACTGTAGATAAATCTGTTGGCATGTTCACTCACACTTTGTAGTTGCTTGGTATGTACTCCTTTCTGCACGATAATTCAGTGTGATTTTATGAAGACTGTGTAACCGAGTGTTTATATTGTTACCTACCATCATTAAGCTTCCATAGAGTGCCATCAATATTCATGAATGAATGTTGTTTCCTTACTGCTGCAAGGAACCATATATTATGTGGGTATGTAATTTCTGTCATATTGTGCAGCAATGCTTGTGCACTTCCGATAGATATTTATTGAACTAAACATGTTGGAAACTACGCCATTGTCTTTATTGGTGCCAGACTTGAGATAAAGTTTGTGTGTTTCATTGCACGACAGTGTCCTAAAGTGTTTTGCTGTGCATTTTTTCAACGAGTCTGTTGTGTATGTTTAAATATGTGTAGTAGGTGAGTCTTGGGATATTGTGATTTTGTGGCACGTTTTGCAACGAGTGTAAAACAATTTTTTACAGTAAAACCCCAATATTGAGAGAGTGCTGTATTTTCGGATACCATCCAATTTTTTAAAATTTAAAATTAGAGAAATAGTAAATACAAAAAATTGCAATTGAAGGTTATTAAAATGATTTTTGTCTGCTCACAGCAAAACCTTTGATTGGAAGGAGACAGCTTTAAAAATAAAACTATTATTCCAAAGTAACATTTTTTACAACCGTAATTTTAGTATGGTATTCTCAGGAACCGTGGACAGTTGTAAAATCAGGGGCTGTACTATACCAAAGAATAATTAACCCTGTTAATTATTTTTAATACACTGAAATTTTGCGATTGTACCCCTGCCATCAGTTGGAAAATGACAACTGTACTGTAAAACAAAGTATTTAAAAAAAAATTTATTATTTTTACTAGGGGTAAATGGTTTCTTTTTACGACAAAAGCTATTTTATGTTGGTATTGTTGGGAACTGAGGACAGCTGTAAATTTGAGGTGGTTGTACTGTATTTAATTTGCACATAAATGTCTCGGGCAGAGATTTGCTACAGGCTATATACAAAATAACAGTATTCGTAAAATTTTTATTGGTTTACCAACAATTCTATTATAAAATCCCACCTGCTGTGTTGAAATACATAATTATATGAAAATTTTATTGAAAAACTGAGTACCATGTGTATGTATACTGTAGATGTTAAAATCTAAGAAACATAAATTAATTAATACGAGGTAGAGCATATGTTAAATAAAGGATAATTCATGTGCGAGAGGACAAAAACGTGTCTGTGCAGTAAAGGTACATTTATACTGGTTTTTGTACATAAAGTGTGGTGCTGACTTTTTTTTTCCTGTCTTTATTTCTTAAAGAGAGATATTTTCCTTTAGTTGTGAATTTAGCAGTTGGATGTGTTAAAATAACAGATGGAATAAGATATATGTTATGCAGAAAAAATTTGGGACAAAGAAGTTTGGCGATAGCTTCAGTGGGAAAAATTAAAAGGAAGAAAATCCAAGAAAGTTAACAAATTGCTAATGGCCACCCATAATGGCTCCCGTTGTTACAGATAGAACAGTGTTAGCCTCTCCCTGTGTACCTACCAGTTATGTGAAGTTGTAAGTTAATGTACGTTACATAACTTGCAATTATGTTAAGAAGCTATTTGAGCTTCGTTTAATTTCAAGGGCAGTCATACATACATATATGCTGCAATATGTTGTGTCACGACAGAAGGAAAACTATTTGTTTCTTGCACTGTTCATTGCACACATCTTTGTATAATTAGCAAGCACTGCATTAGAAGTAAGACAACACTACTTTCTTTGTAGGCAGCAGTAGTTTCACATCAGTTGTAATCAGTGCATAGCTTCACTTGCTGAGTGTAATTCCTCTCATCTTCCTGCATTTCTCTCAACATTGTTAGGTTTTTTTTTTTACTAGTGCAGAAATTATATATTTCGTAGGAACAATTTTCGTATTTTTTTTTCCTTCTGTGAGGCAAGTTGTACAATAAGTGCAAAATGCAAGTACTTGTATGTGTAGTCGTTTTAATATGGTACTATACTACTCTCCCTTAACAGATGGGTTGTTAGGTACCAGCAAGTGGCAGTAAATGGGGAGATTAGTATAGTGTATTACAACGTTGCAAAGTAACCAAATAAATTGAATAATTTTTATCATTACCATAATTTATATAATACGTACAAAACTTATTTGCTTGATTTCTGTAAAGTGTTAGTTCTGTGAAGAAACACAAAAAATTTGCAAGTGAAAATTTATGTTCAGTTATATACATTAAATTGTGCTCGTAATTTTTTTTTATTTTGTTTCGTTCAATTCTGTACCACTCAATTTTCTTCTGGTCATTTCCTTTCAACCCCATTATTTTTATAATGACTAAATGGAGAGAGTGATCATGCACTGGTTATGAAAATGCTAATTAATGGAGAGTCGCTGTATATCTTTTACACAACCACACTACTTGAACAAGGTTTTTTGTTAACTTATACATGCCTCCACTAAGCCAGAAGGAAATTTCTACGTGAAAGCCATTTGAGCGTGTATTTAAAAATTTTGGCATAAATATTTTGAGAGAGTCATGATCATTGAAGTCCATGGAAGTTAGACAAGGTTACGTATGCATTGTAACCGTAATACGAAGTACTAGCCTTTGTCTAAACATTTACCTGGTTTTACTAAGTATGTTTGTTAATAATCAATATTTTTGTTATGGCTGGCTAAAAATATTGAGAACTTTTACCCTAATGTGGTACTACATGAAAGGCGATGTAAGTTTTGTGGTTGTGTAAAAATTATTGGTAGTTAGTGTGTTAAGTATTATGGAGCTTATATATTTTATAGATGCCTGTTTTAAGGCACAGATGTGAAAGAGTGTGGTATTTTCACCTCTGTGAGGTCTTAGTCTGATTTATTGTATTAGCTCGCATTGTGTTTTATATGTCACAAAAAAGCCAAAATTTTTGGTATATTAATAATTTAAAAGTTGTAAATTCTTTGTTTAATTTTACACTATTTTATTAAGTAGTTCATATTAAGAATAGGTCGGTAGAATCCTGTTACAATGTTTCCTTTTGTAATGTTTTCGGGGTCCCTACAGCTGTATTATAACAGAAAAATAACAGAAAATTGCCTTCTTATTTATGTTTTCTTATAATATAAAGTCTATAGATTTTTTTGGTACCTTCAGAAACATTATAACAGGGTTCTACTGTCTTGATTCCTAAAGTATGACTGAAACTGTTCGCCAAGGCAGTGACTATTATTAATGTTTTACATAGTACAAATTTCCAAATGTCAGTGTACTTTTCAATAAATATGTACATTACTTGTACATGTATGATTAAAATTTTAGGCATGTGTTTTTTATTGTCTTACTAAAATATTTGACTGCCATTTCGTAAATTTTAACATTCACAATTACTTGAATGTTCAATATTTGGCTCTGTCACACATTTTAATTGTGTGTAATACCTCTGTATTTTTTAAAATGTAATGTGGTGTACAAAAATTAAATATACAAAGTAACCTTACACATTATGAAATAGTATGCATATAAATATAGATGTTAAATAGTAATTAATTGTTTGTAGTTGCACACAGTGTACATGACAGTTGGTTTTAAACATTAAACTTGAATAAATAAAAGTTTTCTTATTTTTTGTCCTATTTGCATTTTGTATTTCAGAGTTTACTACGGATGTTCAGAAAGAACTGTATATTTGTGTGCATGCATGTGTGTGTGGGTCCGTGCACCCGTGAATGTTTGTGCATGTCTATATACATACACACAGACACACACATGCACACACACACAGTGTTCAGATTAAGGGCGCAATCTACAACCATTTCCACCATCACGTTTTTTTAATTAATTAATTAATTTTTTTTTTTTTCCCCTCATGATTTAGACACGTACTGTAACAAAATTTTCCTCTTATTAAATATTTTTGTTTTGCGTACATATTTTTTGCGTAATGGCTCGTTAAAGCCAAAATTGGCATGTTTCCGTTCTAAGGACGACACTAAAACCAACTCCCTTACCAAACTGAAAAAATTCACAGTAAATAACGATGTTGTAGGCTACAAATTCAGCTATGTTTAACCACAAAATAAAATTTTTTTCGTGTTTTTAAAAAAATTATTTAATTTTCATTTTAAGTTTCATAATTTTTATTTAAAACATATTTTCTCTTTATTTTTATGGATGTGACATTGTAGCCTGTGATGTCTTTATAACGTCTTTATCCACTGTGAATTTTTTTCAGTTTGGTATGTCAGTTGGTTTTAGTGTAGTCCTTAAAACGGTAACACACAAATTTTGACTTTAATAAGCTATTATGAGAAAACTATGAGAGATAGAAATATTTCTTAAGAGCCAAATTTAGCCACATTTTGTGTCTAAAATAAGAAAAAAAAAATATCTGGTGCAATGGAAGACTTGAGGTACCCGTCCTCTGACATCACATCACGAGACAAAGGAGGGGAAGGTATGAACTGTGGGAAACAGAAGCGCACCAGCCATGCCTTTCACTGTGCCGTAAGGGAAACGGTGGGTCAGACATATGTTTATAGCCGGTAAAGCAAAATAGTTCAGTATGCAAAAGTTTTTGTTTTGCAGAAGTAATAATATTTCACGCATTTTCACGTGACCCTACGAGTTTTAAGCAATGGAAAGTGAAGGTTAGGCGGGACGATCGGTCATCTCCCATAACACCGGGTGCTCAAATCACTTAGTTGAACATGATTACCAAACAGTTCTCAGTGGTTTTAAATTTATTAAAAAATATGCTGTTACAAGTATATTTACTAAGTTACTTATACATCACCACGACAGTTCTAAACAACTTCGCCGAAAATTGAAGTATATAAGTAATACATAAAATGCCTGCTCATTGTCATAAAAGCTGTAGCATTTTATTGTTTTAACGTTTCATGTATCTTTGAACTTTGTTGTAAAAGGAATATTTTTCTAATTAATTAATACACTTTTTCTAATTAATTAATACACTAGGACTTTCTTAAAGTTTCCTATTCTTAGTTCATATGTAGGAAAACGTTATGTTGAAATAATAATTCACTTCTCGAACACTAACCATAGACTTTAAATGCAAGCTCCTTGAGAGTTGTTAGAAGCCTGTGTGCATAGCATACTTTCTTATGTGATATTTGTCTTACATGTAGACCATAAACAATTGCAAGCACATTTATATTTAAATTAATTATCTCTTCAAGTCAAATCAATGTAGGCAAACTTATTAAATGTAAATAAAAGCTGTTAACTATTATACCTGAGGTATACTTTGCCTATGGCCTATGCTACAACTTCTCTTTAAACTACTGTAAAGTAAATTTATTGTTCATAAAAAATACCGTCCATACTTTGTACAGTGTTGAAGGTTATGGCGGGTAACTAAATATTCCCTACACTTATATGTTATACGTATGGTTTTCAGCATCGGTGTACACACATTTGGGCATAAATGCTTTTTGAATTTAATTATATTGTTGCCAAAAATTAATTTGCACGTCGAAAACTCAGATAATGTATTTTATTGTATACTGTCTTGAGAATTTTATTTTAAGCAATTTTATTATACCAAGTGAAACCTTCCACTTGTACACTTCTCAACTGTTTTACTTATTGCGTGTCCGAATTGGCAGATTTTCTAGACAAAAATATCATGCGACCCAACTTTGTATTTAAAACAGATGACGTCGTATATAATTGATTTGTATGTAAAGGATACAGACAAACAGGGCCGTCCAAATTTAACGATAAAATGCCACAAAACTAAGAAACTAGCTAATCACCATATCGGACACGGCGTTAACCTATGCTATATTAATTTGCAAATTACACTCTACAATTTTTGATTGAACATGTTACATGCCTTACGAATTTAACAATTATTATTTCATACTCAAACGTGAATGTGACTAGTAAAAGCATGACCAACTTATTTTGTATGCGACAATAATATTTACTGATGTAGCCCTAACCTCGAAAGCACCATGCATGTTATGTTTTTCAATGAGCGTTTCATATTTAATGCTGGTGTAAGTTGCAAAATACGTACCCTACTACTTTACACGCATAATATGCGCGTGTAACATGAAACTCGTTATCCATTTCTTCAGTAGAAAAATACACCGTTCTGTCGCACTATTTTTTCTTTTGTCGTGGGTAACAATACATCTTAATAAAAACAGCACTATCACTTCTGGTTGTCCACACATCTTTGTAACATGATGACACAAACTTCTTTGGAAAGCCTGCAACTTCTCAAATTCCCTACAAAACTAAAACCACTACTCATGTTGAATGTTTTAATGGAATTCAATGATTTCTTCCATACTAACTCTTTCAATATGCTGCTTCGTCGATTTGAATTTGAAAACACGTTTGTTTACGTTGGTGTGTCCCACAGTTACTAGTAGCGCCTCTGGCGAGTCCCGTAGTAACTACTCTTTCAAGTCGTCCATTGGGAAATATAAACATGGTGATGAAAATTGCTGTAAACCGCACCCTTATAGTGTGTCGTATTGTGGGAATAGGTAGTAATCATCAAAAAAGACAAAATGTACCACAAACATGGGTCAGCAAACGATGCATTTTTTTGGAGATGTGTCATACTTTTGCAAAAATGTACTAGGTGTCCAAGTGTGTACAGATAAATGGATGCTATTTGTTGGCAAGAGGCAGTACACATAAAACAGGACAGAAATGTTTAATAAGCATGGATCTACAACTGCATCTATTAGCAGTGCATCTTGCCCGTAGATGGCATAAGTGTCTTTATATTTAGATGAGTGTCAAATTCACTTATGCAAAAGTACATGACACCGCTGTGACGTCAGGGAATGGTACTCTTGCAGGTAAGCAGGGATAATGTGCTAGTGGCCTGTGAAGCATTATTTTGTCTCCCAATATATAGAGTTTTTGTATGCCAAGAAACGAGAATGTGAGTAAAAATTCTTTATGTAAATTATTTGTTGTCAACTAAAAGTTATTCAAAAGCTGTTTTTGTGGTACCAATACTCTTCATCTGCTGCGATTTCAACCAAATTACAGTGGAACCCCTATTTTTACACTTCTGTAGGGACTTAGAAAAATTGTTGAAAAATGCAGGAACGTTTAACAAATTAGAAATTTTTCATGTAAAAGCAGGAAATGGGACCACAAAAAGTAGGTGTAAAATGGGGAAATATGTAAAATTGTGTGTGTGAAAAAAAAAAATTTTTTTTTTTACTTCATGCAACTAAAATTTATTTAATTGAATTCTTTCACGTGTTCATATTTTTCATACTTTTCTGCAAAGCATAATTTTTTAGCATTTTAAATATTGTGTAAAGAACCTGTTGTCTAAAACACCTCGCTGATAGTAGGAGCCAGTACGTTTGAATGCCCACATTTCTGTAAAGCATTTTCAAAAACGGTGTTTAATTTGTGTCTGCTTTTATTTTTGTACAAATGGAGTTTTTATTGTTCATATCACTAATCAATGCCTGGTGTTTTCGTTGTGTAAGGCCTCGACACTACAGCCCTGTAATGTTCACAGTGGATTTGAGGTCTTTTGTCGGACTACGTTATGTGCACAAGACGATGTGACATCACCATGCGCAGAAATTTCAACGTGAGAGATAATGCACAGGTTAGGTAGTTGTTCTTATGTCTCTGTTCATTGGGAATATAGTTCCTTCAGTTGTCTAGTCAGCAGCACCCCGGAGCAAAAAAAATTTGTGGTATGTGCCAGCAGTCCCACTCTGGCTAATGTCAACCCAATGAATATTCTGTAGATAAACATCAGTCTATTTATTGAGAAAGACGGAGAGAATTTTTCTGGTTTGAAATGTGAAACAAATTTAAATAATATTGTAGTACGTAAAATGATGTACAGTACATTCAAACGTTTCTTCTTTCTTTTTATATTGCACCATAGAAAAGAAAGTGTGTGCTAAAAATGTTCATGCAAATACAGTGAGTGCTTTCACATTTTTAACGTCAGAAGTTACATGCATTTGCTTTCAATGGACATTCTTAAAGAGAGAAATAATACTTTTTAACTGCTGAAAAAAATGTAAGGAAAAAATTGTAAATACCTACAAGTGTACTTCTTTAATAGCCTTATTGACATTTGCCAGGAATTGTTATTAAGAATATTGAGCACAGTGACTATCACTATCAGTGATACTAGCAAGAGTTTTTTTAACCTGCGTTCACACATTAAGAATAATGAGAACAGTGACTATTGCTGTTGGTAATACTAGCAAATGTTTTTTTTTTTTTTTTTTTCACCTCTAAGCCTGAGTATGCTTTGTTAATTTAATTTAAACCAACAAAGCTAATTGTGAAATGAAACTAATTTTTAGTGAATTTGTGTCTCAGAAGACAAAATTGTAATGTTTAAAACAGTTAACAAGACAGTGTGAACACACATTATCCAACTTTAGCAGCTGCTGCTGGTCTCTGAGAAGGTAGATTACACCTCACTCATTTTTCCTGCTGTGTGCCCTTCCATCTACTATATCTTCCACCAGTCACTGAGTTGGGAAATGGGTATGTAACAAATCTGGTGATTCCCTTCCTTTCCTTACCTCGTGACCCATGATTTAGAATGATAGGTTGTTGATGATCTCTGCATAGAGTTGATTTAATAGCTTAGGGAAGATATATTAATGTGAACAAATTGGGTGCAGACTGTTATGATTTGGTGATAAATGGACACTAAAAACAGAAGGCATAAATGCAAGAAAAAATAGAAATAAAAGAATAGTTTGGAAAATAATTTTACAAATGAGAGAGGACTAAACTGTGTTGAGCTGTAGTGAAATGTAAAAAGTGCTAGTATGTTAGTTTGGATTTGATATGTGAGGATGCAGAAATTTGCATGCCAAAGTAATGACTTGTAGGTATAAAAGTTATAGTATCAATGTCAGTTTCTCAGCCAACTGAGTGTGTTTATGGAAAAATCACTTGCGGCAGAGGAAAAAACCGCTTATATTATGGAAGCAGCTATTGTAAGAAATGCAAACACAACTGTCGAAAATTGAAATTCTTATATACGGGACAAGTTAAACTAGGAAATAAACTGAAGTTGACATTATAGAAGTTTTCCTGATACTGAAAAGGTACATGTGTAGATGCTTCCAAACACCATTACTGTATACCAAAAACCAGAATAGGCAAGCAGTTAGTGGCAAAGTGAGCCGTTAAAATGGGACCATTGCATGACAATTGTGTGTTATCAACAATGTGCTTCTCGTTAGCTTCCCAATGATTGTGGACAGCATTCGAACATCCAAGAACATTATGATGCCATGAGAGACTAGATTTCTAGACTGTCAGGTCCCATGACTTCAATCTCCAACCCTAAAGCAGCTTTTACAGTGTAAAGTACATACAAAACTCATGCGAAATAGTGACCACACATCTAATTTAATGGGAGAATATCTTACGCGAGGAGGATCTTTTGTGAAATTAAAAGTTGCAGTACATCGTATTTTCAAGAGAGTATTGCACAAAACAAGTGATCCTATTGGTCATTCTCTGCTAGTCATGAGACCAGCTGTGTGTCGTCCTATGAGGTAGAAGAAGAGCAGTAAGTATAATTTGTGCAAATACAAGGAATCATGCAACAATGTACTCACAAAAAAGTTATTGAAAAAATTAAGTGGGATACAAAAAAATTCTTCAGAAATGCTAGGTGGTGGTGGTGGGCACTGAAAATATTAATTATTTAATGGTTACTAATTGAGAATAAATAGTATGTCTGCATAGAATCAGATTATGTTTTAATTTAATTGATTATCTGCATAATCTGAAACTATAAACATTTCGCATTCAAGGAGGAATTTTGCTGCATGTTTGGCATGTGACTGTCTCAGTGTTTTGTCTTGAGATATGGCTGGCATTTTAACATGAGTTGTCTACTTCTAGGCAACACATATTCACATTTGTAGAAGCTGATTAAGAAAAGCTATGTTGATAGGCAAGCAAGGCAAACCATCATTGCGTGTAGTTTTAATTTAGTGCTTTGTGTTTTAATATGTTTGTTTGATGCAAGGGTTCTCTGTTTTGTGTGAAATTAGAGAAGATGTTCCAAAGAGCACTCTCGCACACCATAATCAGCAATATGTTTCCAGCATCAACAAGGGCTTCACGTCTTGCTCTCAACTTCAGTCTGTGCATGTAAGTCCTTGCAATCTCTAAGTTTTATTTGAACCTGATCCTGAAGTTGTGTAAATGGGGTATATAGGTATATTGTACATTATGTTCTAACAAAATAACTGTGATGAATGTGAAATCATAATAAACTTTGAAAACAGTTATTCACATGTAACTGCATTTCTAGAGTATAGTGATCTCTCAGTTTAAGGTCTTCCAGTTTAATGATTCTTTCACTTTAACAACTGTATTTTTTGTCCCATCTAAAGTTCCAACATATTTTTATCATTCAGTTTAAAAACTCATTCTATTTAAGGATGATTATTTTCAGTCCCTTGAGAATCGTTAAACCAAGAGATTACTGTATTTTTCTTTCAATTATATGTTATGTGTTATACATTCAAATAACACTACTTACAAAAATATATTTATTTTAATTTTATTGCAGTAAATAATCATTTTTAATGATTAGTTTTTACTGTGATACAGTAGTTGTGTTCACTGAGAAAAATGTACAGTATTTAGAGTTATAATAACCTTCCTTTTTGAAATGTGGTATATATGTATGTGATTGCTACTCTGCAAGCACAAAATTCACATAACCAGTTAATCAGTTTTAGTTTTATTTGAATATATTTTAACTCCCTTTTGTGTGTACAAGAATGCTTAACCCTGTTTCAGTATAGTAAATGTAATACTACATAAATCAAGATGAAAGATGATTACTCTAGTAACAATACAATTGCTAAGAATTTCATGTTATTTATTTAGGTAAGTTAAGAACCTGTGTTACTATTGGGGCCATGGTTGCGGTAATAGCTAGGACGCTCACACCCCACCAAAGTGGTCAGGGTCCGATTCCTGGTGGGGTCTACCTGGAACAGTGCTTAGTGATGTTGATTGGCATGTTTTCTCGCGGATTTCCCATTTCTTCCAGCACCTCTCCATACTTAAGTAATCACATCATACTACCCTGCACCATCACGCAAAACCTCACTGTTACAGGTGCTGCCTACCTGAGAAGTTCTGGAGAGTGCAAGGATAGGGATTTATGTATTAACTTATGTGTTAGGTGGGATCAGTTATCTGTTGAACATACTTTTATACATAAATGCACCACTGCCTTTTTTGTTCATCTCAGTATAGTCCACATTGCTGTACAATCTTTAAGTAAATGTTTTTAGTACCTTGAAAACTCTGCATCACCTGGTCATCAGTTTTTTTTTCTTTCAATATTTTTTATTCCTGTAAAAATATTTTCATCTTCTCAACACATAAATGTTTTTGCGGGAAAGTGATGTTGCAAAAATTGACTGAGCCCCACCTAATACAAATTAATACATAATTCTTAGTCTTACACTTGCCAGAACTTTAAGATAGGCAGTACCTTTAAGTCCTGACCAAAATCTCTTCAAAGGAGTAATTTCATGAATCATAACATTAAGAACCTCCTTCACAGGTCAACAAGTATTGTATGTTATGGATCACTATGAAAACCATTTAAATTATTTGTTTAAACACTAAATTTTCATTTAAATTTTGAATTTGATTCCTGACAGGGTCTGTCCCCAGATTTTTGCATGTGGGAATCATGCCAGTTGATTGGCGAGTTTTTCGGGGATCTCCCATTTATCTCGCCCCTTCATTCTGGTACTGCTCCGTACTCACGTAATGTTACCTCTCACCAACGCTGGAGACCTAGATTTTAAGTGCTGATCAAAATCTAGTCAATTCAGTTCATTTAAATTCTAAGAATGTTAACTTGGAACACAAGTTCTAAATAAAGTTCATTGGCAACTATGTTACACACTGTAATTTTATAAGTATAGTATATTGTGTTTTATCTGTGGACATTACTGTGGATAATGTCTACTTCTGGGCTGATCCGGCATTTGTGAGACCTTAAACCTTGTAGATGATTTGCTTGTCAGCAATATGTCTGGACTGTCTAACTTAGGATAATGCTGATGTAAAATATTGTAGACACAGTCTCAACGTAAATCTAGTGATGCGATTTGGAGAAACACCTAGTGTAGGATTAGATGAGTGAGGGTGCTTGCTGAAGAGACCCCATTCCACTAAAATTAAGCATGAGTTTGAGTGTGCGAGGTCACTACCTTCCTTTGCTCCACCAACACTATCTATAATATATAAATTATTGTCCATTCTAGCTTCATGCATCTGCCAACTAATATGCAATTTGAGGGTTTTTTTTTCTTCATAGAAGTGGGTTTTTTTTATATAAAAATTATAAATTACTGCAATGACTACATTTCTTTGTTGCCTAGTGGTAACAATTCAAAGAAACTCTTCAGTGCCCTGTGCTTAGTTGAGAAAATTAACATATTGTACATTAAGCCAGTTAATTACAACATTAATACAGTAAATATTTTATTTCACAATGTCATTTTAATGGTTGATAGGTGTAACATTTTACAATCGTAGTTACATTCATTTCCTCTGAGAAGCATCACAAAACCATTTAAGCACTTTTTCCCTCCATAAATTTTGTTTACTACGCACAAAGTGTTCTGAACACATTCATAAGGTCTAAATTATTAATTAGTATCTTTTCCAGCCAAACTATTTGATTTATTTCAGTGTGTTTAATGTGTAGTCTTGTTGTTTTTCAATATAATTTTGTTTTGGTAGTGTTTGTGTATGTCTACAACAATGAGAGAGTAGACAGCCTAGATTACCACTAGTAATAGTGTAAAATTTGTAATGTTTTCCATTGCTGTGATTTGCCTTGTTCCTACATCAGCGTGTGCATCTTCATGGCATGCACATTTAATCATATGCTGAATATATTTCCGGTACCTTCCAAAATACTTGCAATAAAGTAGTATTTTTCTTTCTACAAACATTACAAATACAAATGCTATAAGCCATGTTGAATATTCAATTGTTATAAATTTAGTTTTGTAATCAGACATCGTTGAAATTTTCTCCTTGTGTTTATTTTTAATAGTTTTGCACGTCACTCTAGCTGTGAACCACGGTCTAAGAGGAAGAGGTCTTGACACTACGTATGCTCTCCAGCAAGAGAAAGTGACCCCCTTTTTGTCGCCGAGTGCTAGTAGTAATTTAGTGGAAGATTTGTCTTGTTAACATCTGGCGTTTTACCATTTTTGCAAATTTTTATATCAAATAATGTTAATAAGGTAAGCTGAAATAGTATATACATGTTTCGTGTCCATAAATGCATTGGCATATGTGGGACTGTTTATATAAGTAGTATGAAAAAATGTTATGTATTATTGTTTTAGTGAACACATTCGAACAAAAACTATAATTTCATGCCCTACAAAATTTTAGAATCGTTGCAATGTGCTTCTACATGTAAAAAACTGAAAAACTAAATTTTATGGTTGAAAAAAATGTGTTCCAATACAAAATTACGCTCCCATTTATTTTCTTCGATATAATACTCGCAATTTCGGTAACACCTTCACATTTTAAGCTAAATCAAATACAAAAATAAGATCAATCTTCCACCAAATTACTACTAGCGCTCGGCGACAAGAAGGGAGTCACATTTTATTCCTCAGTGTCAAGACTGAAAATAGTTTGACTGTGATATAACATAGCATTAAAAACACAAGCAATTCAAATGCATAATGTAGGTGGGAAATATTCTTTCTGACCTTTCAAAGTCAGTCTTCATTTTCTTGATCTGTTGTCTGTTTTTGATCTTCAACTTTGTGTACTGTACTCATTTGAAAAATTGTTTCACATAACATTCACAACCTGGACAGCAGGAACGCCAGGCTTAATTGCAAGAGCATCCTCCTTTGAGACATTGCAAAATGTACTTGCAACATGATTTCTTGATTAATTCTTCTGGGAATGATTGTATTATATTTCACTATCAGAACCTCCCAAATGTTCGAATCACATTCAGTTTGACGCCGGCCAAGGGCCAGCAGGGGCAGTAAGCCCATAACGTTGCCATAAATTCATAAGAATAAGCATGTGCATGACTACAGACTCATTAAATATTCCATTAATTTAGTGTTCTAGTATTTGCATGTATTCTTTTCCACAGGGTCATTGATTGTGTATGACTTGTGTTTTCTTTTTCAAAGTGGCCACAATGGACATTCAAACCACCGCCCGGAAATGTTCAGAGGTTTGGTCAACTCATTTTAAACATTTAATACCATAGTTTAAATATTTTAAGAGATTTCAATGCCTGAGTCAACATGTAACTGGTTTTTCAATGTATATTTCAGTTTGTTCCTTTTTTCTACATTTAATGTAACAATTCATTTAAAATACCATTTTTGGAATAACAGAACAGTCATGTGTGTAGGCCGGAAGTGGACACCCCGGTGATAGGCCATGAGCCATCAGCGGCCATGTTCCTCCGCGCAGTTCATCGCAGGCTTCCGGCGAGGTAAGGTGTTGTCCGTGTGTGCTCCATCGTTGTTTCACTGAAGTAGGTTACCATAGTTATTTAATACACCAGATCATCATTTTTCGTACGTGTTTTCACCAAGTCTTCCCCAGCAAGTGCCACTCCGCTTTATTTAATCGTTATTACCGTCAACGATACTTTAATTTCAAACCGCGTGTGCACTTTGTTCATGCCACATGGCTAGGGACTTTGTAATCGGCAGTCATCCGCACGTCGATGAAGATTATTGAGTATTTTTAATCATCAGTCATGTCAGGGCATGTTTGTATTATTCAGCAATGTAATTGTATTTCATTTTCATGCATGAGTTAATATTTTACGGTCGGTTTTGTGAAACCACGTGCTCATCACCAACTACGCCATTACCATCAATGTAGTGTGAACAAAGTGACATTGTGCATTCATTCATACATCTACATCATTTTGCATAGGATTCACGTAAATTGCATCTCATTTCTCACGTGTAGCCACATTCATCAGCGAGTACCACTATCGTCGTCATTGTGACAACCATCACCATACCATTGCGTACTTCGGGGATAGGTTCGACCATACGATTGCATAGTTGGGAACAGCAACATGCATCCCGAGCAAAACCGTGGTCCCATCACAGCGGCCATCGGTTCTCTGCTCCATTGGGAGCTGCATTTTCAAATGCCGTGGGAGCATCCCGCACAACCCCGTATTCAACACTTACAGCATGTAGGCACAAGCACGGTTTCCTTCCACCACCACACATTGAACTGACGTATCATAAAATTCATTCAGGCACGCTGTATTGAGTATGTAATAAATCATTGTGCCAAGGGATAATATTGTTTTCTTGCTATTCGACCCTATCATATATTTGTGCCCATGTCAGATAAGTAAAAATAAACAATCACCACACCTGGAACGAGACAATCACTAGGCACGTGATCAGAACACCCACCCTCTGGGATAATAGAGTCTCGAAGTGTGATACTGGGGAGTATCGCTGGCACCCACCCTCATAGCCATCAATTCAGTCTATAAATGAGTCACATCTCATACAAACAGTGTCAAGCTGATGAATGCAAAATCTGGATTTGGTTGAATAGCGCTTCTCCAATTAAGTGATCAGTATTTGATTCAGCTTAGATGCAAGGGAAGTGCAACTTGAGTTAGGAGGAAATTGATGAAGATCTTTCATGTGATAAAACATTTTCACACTTAGATGTTGTAAATTATTTTCTTCTAAGCGATGTTGATACAGAATGGTAGTAAATATTTCCAACTTTGGTCAAGGTGAATTTTCATGCCTAATGTGGAAAGTAACTCAGAGTTATCTACTTAAATCTCCCAAACAAATTGTTTTTCCATTCCCTTAAACTGGCATACTGTATCTCAGTCACTGAAACTTTCAAATGCTCTTAAGGATGACCCCCAAATTTCTAGGTATTTCTGATACAATTCTGTGTACTGGTATTAGACTTGAAGAATTACTCCTCTTTATCCGTGCCTTGGAAGCTACAGTGTTTAACACTAATACAACCAAAACATAGTATCATTGCTGTAAAATACAAGACATGTGAAACCATGTTTAATTTCAAGTTCTCCATGCAATGTCATTCTTATGTAAGGGCCATGGTGGTCGAGTGGTCAGACCTCTCACCTCCCACCTAGGCGATCCAAGTTCGATCCCATGTTGGAAATGTGGCTGACATTGCCATGGGCCCGAAAGTTTTCTCGGGAACTCCCGTTCCCTCCGCCTCTCTCATTCTGTCACTGCTCAGCACTCATCTCAACCTCCCCTCATCCCTTCTTAGGGCCGGATGGATGACAGGCACGTCTTGCTAGTCGAGCAAAATGTTTGGTCATATAGAAACTGCATTTAAACATATATTTTTTTTTACTGCACAAATTAAAGAATTTTTGAATACTGTAAATTAGAAATCACTACCTATTTAACCCCACTTTTTGCAATTTAACCTAGACATATGCTAAATGTCATATAAGCCTAATTTGAAATATGCAACCACCTGTTCATCTCCAGTTTCCATATATTGTGCGGGTGGAAACACATGTAGTATACACACATTTACATGAAGTTAAAAAATTTTTACTTCTTTTTTTCCTGGGTGACCACATTATGCGAAGCTATATTAAAATTTCATATTATAGTCATTACACTGAAATGTAAGCAATGCGTATATTTAATAAATTCACTTGAAAACTTGGTAATCATCTTTAATCCTCACTTCTGGGAAAACGAGAAAGCATAAGAAAAAAACTGCCAAGTAAAAAACAATGTGAATAGAATTAGGAATTCATTTAACAAAGGGAGTAAAATATAAGTTTCAGTGTGATAAAATAAATTTGAAAAATCAAAATAATTTTTATTATAAAAAATGTTCAGTGTTCTTTTAATATACCTACAGAAGTTTGTAGAGGGAATGTTAAGATGAGACTAGGGAAGTATGGCAGTTTCCCTTATGGTGCTTTAGTATAAAAAGCCTTCAAACCATATTTTCAAATAAAAATGTTTATTTAATTTAAAAAACCAACAGTTTTGCTACAATATATGTGATATACAAAACTTATTTTATATTACCATCACATTAATTTCTAAAGAAACACACTTGAAACATACTGTAAAGTTAAAATTAATCTGAACATTATTATTTTTGTTTAAATTTTCTACTAGTACTCTAATCCACATATTTAGATATTATTTGTCAGCAAAGTGAATCATTTTCAGAATAATTTACAAACACCTGACTTGCTTAATATTAATGTAGTGAAAGACTGTGAGGTGAGTTCATGTCTTGTTCAACAGGCATGGAACAAGAGCAACATACAAATTATTTAAAAGTACTTTGTAATTGTTTTCAATCAAATGATGAAATACACATGAGCCATAAAAATTCTATTACTGCAACTACTATTTTTTAGATTATTAACATATTTTTTCACATTTACAAAAATTGTAATTATTTGATAATATAAATTATGTTATTTTTTTTAGTACTTGGTCGTTTAGTCAATGGAATTTAGAGTGAACATGTGACATGGAGTTTGTCAAAGGAATACAACCTCAAAATGTTTAGATTTCAATGATGTTAATTGGTTTTCTATTTGTTTTTTTATGTTTTTTAATAATACAGTAAGCCACTTTTTACTCTGCAGATATTATTGCTTCTTTTTTAGTTAAATTTATTTTCTGTTGAATTTTTTTTTTTTATATAATCTTAAATTTACTGTGATACTCAAATAAGATATAGGTATGTATAGTTTCTGTACAACTAAAACAGTGTAATTTACTTAGTACTGCAAAAAGTTAAAGTCATGCTTCAATTTTAATCATAACAACTATAATTTAAGCATTTTAATTCATGGACACTTCCTAAACTGAAAAAGTTTTGAAAATTAAAAACATTGATTAACGTACTTTTTAAAACACCTCAAGGCATTTGTATTTGAGTCATTAGTTAATTTCCATTCAGTGATGTATTATAACGATATGAAAATCTGTAATTTTGATAACTGGAAAAGTAATTATTGTGTAACTACATATATACCTGTAATATTCGTTTATGGGAAAATACAAAATTAACTGAACTGCGCCTGTACTGTTTCAGAAATAAACATGTTAAGATTTTTGTGTCCTATCTCTTTAATATAGCAAGAAAGTACTGTGCTAGATCTAAGTCCCTATCGCTTAGCAACTTATAGGTCATTCAGGTTAAAGTGTGCATTAAAAATTAAACCTTTGAAAATTATCACTAGCAGTTACTGCATATAATTTTACATTAACTATAGTTGCCTTACTGATTGTATGGTTGGCAGTAAAATTATGCAGTATAGTTCCATGTATTTTCCTATTTAAATACAACAGTACTAAAACAAAATCAAGCAAAATTGCCTGTACTTGTATTTTATATAAGTATTAACTTTTTTTATCAAACTATATAGTTTCATACCGACTGCACACTTTATCGTATACGCGCAAACATCAAGTGAAGTGTCCAGAGAGGTTAGACATTTCCCGTCGTTTACTGTTATGTGCGGAAAGAAACAAATTGGCTGAAAATAGAACTTTAAGAGGGCATTCTCGAGTGTTCACTTTATCCTGAACTGCGTGTACGAATACATTTTTTCCTTCCTTCCTTTTTCTTTTGACCACAGACTCCACTCAAACACCTATTTAAATATACTAGAAACTAAATGTATTAATTTTTTTTATATAATTCAGAAATTATTATTGTGATCAGTTATTATATTTTGTGGGATCTATATACATGTCTTAAACAATTTGTTCTTTATATTTCAATAATTATTATTAAACTTGGTTATTTTAATGTTACGTGGTCCTGTATTTTAGTTGTGTTCATCAAACAGTGATAAATTACTGGCACAATTTATTTTTGTGTCTGCACTGTACATATTTTGTGCTTGCTATTCACAAAAAACATATTCTGTCACTCCAGTTTAAGTAGTCTACAATACGCCTAACATTAAACGTTAAGAACATTACTACATCTGGCAAGAAATTATGCTACATACCATAAAAACATACAACTGTAAGTAGACAGGAAAGTTTTTTCATAAGCCTACCAAAGAGTCTCAGTACAGTGCTGGCTGAAACAATTACGTAAATATTTTACTTTGCTGATGTGAACACGTCATTATCAGTATAATTCTAAGCCAAGCTACGAGTTAATAAATTGAATATATTAAAGTCAGTAGGATATAACTTGCTTCAAGCAGGCTGAAGATTTGCACTGTAGGTGCTAGAAATTTTCAGCAAAAGTTAGGAATTCTAGTTCAGTAAAACAAACAGGAGGCAGTGAACAGCATGAAGTTAGTCAGAAAATTTAAATTAGGTTCACTGAGAGAAAATGCTTGGCACAAAAGTAGAAGATGCAAAGAATTGTGACGTCTAACCAAAGAGTCACAAAAGAAGCTATGATTGTCTATTACGCACTCTACATCAAACACTAAGAAACCATAACGCACAACTATCTTATGCCTTACAGAAAAACAAATTAAGTGCCAAAAAGCATACACATTTCTTGTGTGGGGAAACGAATGACTAACCATCACCTACATTGTGACAACCACATAAACGCAATGAAACACGGACAAAACACTTACTATTTACATGGGTACAAAATACATGAAAAACAAACCTTTAGAACAAGGTATACAATTATTCTGATCATAGAATATTAATTGGGAACTATTCACAGGAGTGATCATGTCACAGCGCAAGAACCAGCAGTACATAGTATTCATTCTGCATCAAGAATTACATAAATATACAAAGAAAGTTCAACATTCAAGTGTAATATAAGAAAAGGTTTATGGACAGTGGCGACACATTCGTAAAAAATACAGTTATAGTATACAAGTGCAAAACATTAAGTAGGTAAACATTTCTGAAAAACAGCAATCAAAAATCTTTTAACCCTTCTTGTGCGTGACCTGTGCCGATACTACCATATCAGTTTTGAATTCCTGGCTGCTATTATAACACACTTAATTGCAAAAAGTGAATTCAAATGGCAATATGTTCAACCATTGTTGCTTGTCTACCCTTGTTAAAACAACCGAAGGTAAGACGTGTTATCATTTATTGCTGGTCTAAATAACAAGCAAGTATGTCTGGGGAAAAAGAAGATGGTTTTCACATTTTGGAAAAGTAGGAATTTTTTGTGAATTTACATTTGGATATTAATCCGTATATGTATTTCAGAAAGTACTGTGTATTCAGGGTCTTAGATAGTGAACTGAAAGATAGTACTTGTGATAAACTTCATCTAGAATATGTGTACTGTTAAAGCATTGGTTGCTGCAACCACCATAAAATAGTTGCAGCCTAGAAGTTACTTGCAATAATGACTGCAGAAGCCTGCTGTTAATTTTTGTTTAGAAAATTTGTCAAGTGTACGGTATGTGTTATATTTGTATGTTTTAAAGATTGTGATAATCAAGTGACAGAGTAGTTTGTAAGCTGCAAGGTTGGGTAAAAAGTAAGTGTAACAAAGAAACCCTGAGAGCATAAATGATCTGAAGGTTTTTGAAAGTCAGTTAAAAAAACTATTCGGTAAAAGGGTACATAATAGGTTCTGCAGGCTTTATACCAGAGTTGTGTAGTATAATTTTTTGAGCCGGAGTCAATTGAGTGAGTTCATGTGTCGAGAATAAATGTCACTTGGGTAAATTATTTGGCAGAAACTGTTGTATGATTGCTTTGTGTGTGTATATTAGGTTTGTAGAAACCTACTCTTTTCAATTATATTTAGCATTTATTTGTGGGTCATGCCCTCTTAAATCATACAGTACATGTATTAATAGTACATAGATATTAAATGCTTATTGCTTAGCAAACTTGGCAGATTTAAAATAAGAAAAGAACTTTTCAAAATATTACTGTATATGTAACTAATTTTATTTTATTACAACATAGATGACTTAATTGAATGTATTTAAAATGTATAACTTTGATGATTGCTACTAGAATTTTGTTACCTATTCAGAGTGTGTTAGAAGTAGAGTTGTAGAAATGACATGTCAATGAGACAACACTGTTAGGGTATTTTGTTTACTTCATCATCCATTTCCAGAATTTTTATACTTTTCCTTTTCTTGCATTAATTTGTGTGTATTATTTCTCTGTAGCCTACTGCATTAAATACTGATGTATTTTCAACAGATGTGATGTTAAACACAAAGTATCATTTGTATTGTTCCCAAATTACCATCATTCTAAACCTTACAGTCTGCTGTCGTGTTAAGGCCATGCTCTCTTGTTTCTACTGTCTTTGCGATGATAAATATTTTTTAAGGTTAACTGAGAGGAGATATCAAAAATCTGTCGGGCAGTTTTGTTAAAAATGTTTTTTGTCGTGGTAGCTAATTTTTTCAAAACAAGAAATTATACGGTTTCGGCCAAAAAGTAAATTAACGTTAATTTTGTTAATTACATAATTAGCTAAAACCGTAGTATTGTTTACTGTCTTGGAAAATGGAGAAGATGATTTTAAAGAAAACTGCCGGACGTATTTTTGATATCTGCTCTCGTTTAGGCATAAAAATTTAATATCGCTAAAAAAGTAAAAATAAAAGAGCATGGCCTCAATACAGGTTTGTTTGTAGCTCCGAAGCTATTTGTAATTTTAGAGGTTTTACACTTTTTGGATCCAATTTGTTAAAATCAAATTCAGACATTTGTAATTTATAAGCTAAGTTGTACAACACGTGTAGTTTCTGCTTTTGCTTTAATTTGTGTGAAAAGTCTGAAAATGGGCATTAATGTGCACTGTTTATGTTAATGCATTATATGAACAGAAAGAAATAAGCCTGTGTAGAACCACCTTACAACTGAAATGACACAAAGTACTGATTTTTTTTATTATTAAAATAATCCATTATCATGGTCTTATAAGAGTATGGGCAAAGATTGATAGTAATTCATTAAACAGAAATACAATTTTTATGGTGAGTTCCTGTCATAACATTTCAATCATTATCTTCTATGTACTATATGTGAATTCATAGATATCATGCTGTCAAACTGTGGTTGTAAGATCAATCACTAAGACTGTAAAAAAGATAATAAAATTGTTAGGTATTATATGTTTGATGTAGCCAAGTTGCAAGTTGCTGAGATGTTATTCATAATAAGAATAATAAAAAAGTGTTTTTGATAACATGGAGGATACATAGCTCGATTTTTTAAAAATTGTATTTCAGAAAGTTTTGCAAAAAAAAAAATTGTACTCTACCCATAAGCAGGGATTAGCCTAGTACTGTGTGATTTCTGACAGTATTTTTACGTGAATATATCTAATATTCACGAAAAATTTAAATTGGTTGTTATTGCATTAAGCCATGTACTTAAGACTCACAATCTATAACTTTAATATAACTTATTTATTTTGCCAGTTCACCACACAGAATGGTCAAAGAATTATAGTAATTGGAAACTTCAAATTCTATAGGCATTAATTTTTGTACACATCTGACAGTTTACCAAGCATTTTACAGTTACACTCTCATAAATTCCTGGTGTCGCCACTGACTTTACAAACTTTAACAAAGTTTCTACAGGTTGAATTTCTTCTGCTCAGAAGACTCGCATTGTAAAACGTAAGAATTATAAGATTTATGCTATAGATATTTCAGAGATAAACATGCTTGTACGTTTAAGGTTCTGTAACCAATATACGAACAAACAAGCAAAAGCTACAAATGTATTTCAATGCGTCATACTTCCTTACACATTTCTGTACATATGTCCAGCATATTAAGTTGTTTATTACACTGTATTTTGTGATATTTGTTAAAGTTACTAGACTCTGAATAATAAAGTAGAAGTTAAGTATTATTATTTTATATGTATATTATTGTGTACCACTATTTACAATATGTATACATGAGAAAAATCAGTTTATATACAGTATTACATTAGTAGTATTTTAAAAAGAATATATAAAATACTGAAGGGTGAACGCACCCAAGTTATATGCGTAAACTACATTAAATTGTATTGCTATAGTTTTTTGTCTAGTTTTGACACAATAATTTTTTTATTAATAAAAATTAGAATTTTCTCTTAAATATAGATTTATAGTAACATATGCTATATAATCTGTGTACCAACATTATAAATAACAATTTATTGGTTCAGTGTGTACAACAGCAGATATCAAGCGAAGACAGATGCATTGGAGACTCACTTTTCTACACCTAGAAATGTGAATCTGAACTGCATGTTTCTATTTGTATTGTCTTTTTTAACCACTAACTCTGTACAAGAATCACTAAAACATTGATAAAGAAGTCCATGTTTGTATTATTACATTAAAACCTAATTTTTGTATTAGCACCCTTATGCAGAAGCAGAATTGCATTGTTTTTTTTTATGTAGAACTGAACCAAACAGCTGTAATCTAAAAATGCAATACAATTGTCTCTCTGTTTAAACTTTCTTTGTTGGTATTAGATGTTCAATATAAGATTAAGCAAGGAGAAAAATTTCAATATTAGTGAATGAGGGAATTTTTCTTTATGTAAGTGGACAACTGCGTGACCACTGCAGTGGCTGTCACTATTAAATATCTCGAGTCTGCTAAGCACATCACATGACTGAAAACAAGCAGGTCGGCAGCCTAAAGTTATGTGAAGTCAAATGATCGGCCCTTTGACAAATTGCACCAATGTTAAGATATTTAACTACTATATGTGTTTGTAATTTGTATGTAAGCTACTGAGCTCAACAAAGATAACTATTTTCCAAGTACAATTTCACTCAAGCAAACTGTTAATTTTAATAACAATGTAATACTTGTAATTATTGATTCTATTCACAACATCAAGAGTTGAAATTGTGTCTGCCAGGCAGCTTTGTGGTTCATGTAACCAAGTTTACACAGAAACACTCATGCTGAACAAATTAAGTCTGTGATCACACCCACAAAAAATGTTTCCTTTGGTGGATGCCACCTAAGTAGAACTTACACAAGAAAATTACTTAAATAGATTGTAAGGGACTTTTGAAACCATAGAAGTCAAGGAGAGCATGGTTCATTTATCCATTTGGAAAGCACTAAAGTGTTATTCACATTTTATTTAAGTAGAAGGTACATGTACTATTAGCATGGTAAAAAGTTACAGAAGTGCAACTCTCATAAAGGTCAGGGAAAATTGGTTTTTAATTTTGTGCCATTTTGTAATGAACAGCATGATTTGAATCTATCACACCTAAGAGTCTTTTTATTGCTAACAACTATGCAAATATTAACAGGTACTTCCATTGAATTGGCAATGATTTGTTGCTTTGGCAAAATGCGAAGGGTGAATTTGACATTGCAGGATTTTTATTATTGCCGAGATTTGTTCAACATTCACAAGTCTACATCAATGAAAACGGCATACAGTTGTGAAAAGTCTGGTTTGCAGATGATTAAATTTTTCAGCATTAAAGCAGGGACATAATCAGAAGTAAGGGTTATGGGAGGGAATATTTATAGTGGCTAATTCTTACCCCCAAAAAATGGGAAACAAATTAAAAAGAGAAATTATTTACAGAAAACATTTTAATTCTCTTAGTACTTTTTGCAATGTATACTAGGACCCTATGATATTTTGAAAATACTGCATACAGTAGAACCCTGTTCAAATGTTTTTCAGGGAGCCTGAGAAAGAATATTTTACAGTATATAGAGGTAAAATTTTATAAGCAGGAATCAATTTTTTATCAGTAGGTAGACAGGACAGTAAAGAATCATTAAATTTCCCAAGTTTCTGTACAGTATATTCTATAGGACAGCTAGAAATTGTTGAGTTTGAATAGCTTCTAAAACATTATTAACCACACATAAATAATTAAATAAATATACTGGATGAGTCTGAAAAACACAGACAAACTCCGGCAGGTTATTCCTTGTAAAAAATAAAGCAGGAGATATTTAAGACACTTAGTTGTTACGGTAATGTTAAGGGAGTAATTTGTCTTTGAAAATCAAATTTTAAAACTTTCCTTACAAACTGAACACTGATCAATGTAAACTGACAAAACTGAGGATATTGATTCATGACAACAGTAAAAGTCAGTTGAAACCTTTAACCCTTATGCAAATAAAGGGGGTGGCCACCCTAAATTGTGACAACTTTTTTATCATTGACATTTAAAAATTAATTATTGGGTAATGTGACCTTAGTAATAAAAAATTTTCCTCTTTTAGCTACTGTCTAGGACGCAGAAGTTTCATGCAAAATGTATGTGAAGTTTGGGCATTGTGACACAGAGCCCAGCGCGTAGGAAACACTGCATACACAATTGTTTGTATATACCGTCACTCTACACAGACGATGGTGGACTTCAATATAAAAATGTGCCGTATCTTAAATAGTTCACATAACCGTAACCAACACTTTGTTCCTGGCTGAATTTATGTGTGTTTTGAATAAAATAATGAGTGTGCAAGTGAAACAATATTAATATTTTATTATGTTCATTAAACTGCTCAATAAAGCACCAGCACAACATTAAACATTCGCATGTTCGTGTCAGCACAAATGTAGTTGTACGAATATGGACGTGGGTGGGGTAGTCTTTTCTCGAATATGTATTAAAATTTACGTTGAAATGTGTAGTTTGTTAACATGTACCGTTGACTCTTCCATTGTTAAACACACAACCCTTTAAATTTAATTATTTTAAGGTAGAAATTTAGCCTGAAATGTCACTTAATAGTTAATAAGTGTTTATAATAGATAATAAAAAATTTTGCTACAATAAACCATTACAGTTTGTTTAATAACACAGTGCTGTACTGCTTGTGTGACACTGATGTGGTATTGTTTTTGTATGCTTGAGTAGTACCTGACATTTAGGAAATCTGCATTAAAGACCAGAGAGATACAACTCTAGAGTTGAGGGATAAGGAAGGTAACGAAAGGGTGTAGACGAATCACCACTGACGTGAAATCGCGTAAATGATGTGAGGGGGTAATGTAGAAGCATTTGGGAACCTAACATTTGACTACAATTTTATATACAGTGCTGTTCTGGTACCGATACATTCAAACCGTTCAATATCGTAAGTATCAGAAACATGTGCCCTTATTGTTTAAATTCCCAGTACTATAACCAATATTTTGTCCTGAGCCTGAACCTGAGTATTTAAAGGTGCTTACAGAAATCGGTCGGAAACATCATACGAGAAAGATCTACCAGCCCTCAGGAACTCAAAATGTTCAACTCGATCCCGACGCCGGATCCACGTACATATACCCTGCCCGGGAGCAGGGTAGATAGCAGCCAGCAGACGATACAAAGGAAAGTGCACGTAAAAAGTAAACAGACTCCCGCATGCGTACATAATATAAAATATGTTGTAAGACGTTGAATACATGTTTACGGAAATTACAACGTCAGATCCTAGTATTGTTGCATGCTGCATTTCTGCGGGCTGGAAGCTGTCTCGAAACGCCTTTTGGGCTAGCCCATGACTCACAAGCCAGGCTGCCTCATGAGGGAAACCCCGACGAATTACATCATGCAGATCTGTCAACTGCGCCTTAACCCTCAAGTCATGTCCGAAGCATGATGTAATGTCTATTGTTAGACCCCTGTAATTCGGTGAATCCCCGGAGTTTCGCCCAAGTATATAAGCGCCGAATCAACAGATTTGGGCAGAGTTCGCTGTTGGTCGTGCTAGAGGAAGGTGTTATGCTTGTGGAGAGAGACTGGTGAAGACATCTTGGTGACGTCACAGTCTACTGTGTGGCTACAGGCTCATACCTTCGGAGCAGTATTGGGCGGAACAAGAGGACTGGTGCTGCGGGTCGACGGACAACAAGGAGGTGCGCGACAGAAGTCGAACCGAAGACCTCAAGAGTGAAGACAGTGGTGCACTCGGGGTGCTACACAGCACATGGTGAGCTATCACCACTTCGGACTGTTAAGTTTGTACATTGTTACTATTTGAAAGATTGTTGATTGGATATATGACTGAACTTTTATTGTGATTTGTAGTCTTTAATTAATTGATGGTAGACATATTTTTGGGCTTTAATTTGTGACGGTCCTATTTTATTGATACTTTTATATATATAAATTAATGTAGTTTAGGTTAATTATGATGATTGATTGTAATGAAGGGGCCTTTATTGTCATATGTAACATATTGCCATCCATTTTAACTTCAGTATTGATTGTGAGGGGTCTGTGGGATCCTATGATAGGCCAGTATAAACACAGTAGGGAATATGACTATTACTAATATTATCACAGAGGTATCGTGTCTGGTATCATTTTAACCTGTGGAATGTCACAGACTCGAATATGCTAGTAACATTAAGATAATTTTATGTATAATGATTTTAGTTTTTAAGAGTGATAATTGCCCGCCGGTCTGGCGACAATAGAGCAGATGATTAGAGACATGAACTTTTCGCGAAAAGAAATTTGCCTCACTTTGTGTCAGTGACTTGTGTGCACGTCTGCAGACTTGCTTCACGGTCAGAGATTGGATGTTTTGACATTCGTGTGTCGTGGGGTTTTACACGCAAATCACAGACGTGTGGTGTTACAGTAACCTTATTGTGATTGGTACAGTCAAATGAGAAAC